>JAJOOH010040815.1:0-10379 GCA_029582605.1 Solanum gracilifrons
TGCCCTTAATGATTCCCGGACGGATTTCTGCCAACTGTCCAACTTTCAATGGCCATAACTCGCTCATACGAACTCGGAATTGAGCAAACTCGGTGGCGTTAGAAAGATCATTCCACGAACTTTGTAACCATAACTGGAACTACTCCTAACTCATCCTGAGCTAGGAGTTACGACTGCTCAAAGTTGGCCAAAAATTCACTGATTTCCATACTTGGCCAAATTTCCAAAACTTTAAAATTCTTTCCAAAAAATGAAAATTTCCAATTCTAAGCCTCTTCAATTATTTCACATTGCCGGATGTTACACTAGGGAGGTAATAGGTCCTCGTGAAAGTTTAGTATCGCAACAACAAATCCGACCAAAGTTGAGGTATTGTTCAGACTCTTATCCCTTTATAGAATGAAGAATTATTCTATTCGTGCTTCTCAGGAAATAATTTTCTATTTTCAAAATCATGTTTAATCAAAATTCAGAAATAATATAAAATAATTAGACGTTTTGGATGCATGCGCTATGACTCTAATAGCACACTAGCACTTACCATTTTTATCACGTGAGTGCTCAAATTTTAGCGGAATCAAAATTTAAAGTTTATGCGTTTTATATAAATTACTAAATTCTATAACAATAATCCCTCAAGTTTTATAGATTCTTAAGATAAATATAGAGTTTCACTCAAAACTATTTAGTTCAGCCGAACTAGTAAGCACACTCACCCTACGTCCCTGCGGGGCTGCGGCCAGTCTGATTTGAAATACGACTGATTTTGAAACAGGAACTATTGTCTGCTTTCATTGGAAATCATTGCCCATCCTAAATTAAAAATTCGTTTGATTTTGAAACCATTGTATTTGGTTTTTCAAAGGAAAGCAGGAACAATGAAGATGGATAAATTGAGCGACTTGAAGCACCTATTTGTTACTGTATTTCTTGCAAATTTTGCGTTGAACGTGATTCCTCCTGCCATAACTGATATCACAGTTAGCGCACTCTGCCCTTCTCAAGACGAATGCTCGCTTGCCATTTATCTCTCTGGTTTTCAGCAAGCTGTGTGTAATCCAGATCTAACTTGTGAATCATTTTGACAAACAGTAGATATGCATTATCTGATTTCCAGTTTACGTCTTCTGATTTCAGATCTTAGGGCTGGGATCAATGATGATGTTGCCATTGCTTGGACATCTATCTGATATATACGGAAGAAAAGCTTTGCTTACAGTTCCGGTAGCTGCCTCCATTATTCCGTCAGGTAAAAATTGTTTTCCGGTCACTCAATCGAAGAACTCCCAAATCGGACCGTTAGTAACAAAAAAGTTTTGCAGTAATATTGGCAATCGGCAGATCAACAAACTATTTCTATGCGTATTATGCCGTAAAGACCTTCACTGGTATGGTCAGTGACAGTGGAATTGAGTGCCTCTCCATCGCTTATGCGGTAACTCTTGAGCCTAATTCAAATTCATAATACAATTTCCTTTTTGTTTTTCTAATGCATACTTTTCTAGGCAGCTAATATATCAGAAGAAAAACGTGTTTCTGCAATTGGATTTGTTGCCGGCATAGGCTCTGCTGCATCTCTCTTGGGTACCATGGCTGCTCGTTTCCTCTCCACTGCTCAGATCTTTCTGGTTCCCTTTTTTCTCTCTAATTTTTTACTTCCTCGCAATCATTTTCATTTTTACTTGTTACGATTCGTTTTGCTTAGTTGTGTTTGTTTTCATTGTGTAATGAAGATAGCTGTCATTTCTTCAATGGTTGCAACAATTTACATGAGAATATTTGTAAAGGAGACGAGCGGCCATATTGACAGTGAACCTCTAAATCAACCTATATTGGTCGATAATGGTGAAGAATGTTCTCAATCAAAAAGTGTGTCACAGAGCTTTAAGGAAGTGTTACCACTCAAGGATATTTTCTGCTTGCTGAAGAGTAGGTAAGATTTCAATTTCTCATAAAAGATTGTTGATTGACAATAATTATTGCTAACGATTGATTACTATTTTCCATTTTCTTATGGGACCAGTATGTCTGTTGAAATTATATGAAAAAGTATCCCATCCATAACATCAAATTTTAACTAAAATATAGTTAATATTATTTTAATGTAAAGTGTAAACCAACTCCAATTCACTACACCAAATTTTAACTAAAAAGAATATTCTCTTTACATTATTTTTTTTTAATATTATATTATTATTATTATTTTCATTTATATTATCTTATTTCATAGAACAAATTCTTTTTTTTTCCACATATTCACCTTATAATTCATATTCTTTTCCAATGTAATCATAAAATTATTTTAAACCACAACTTTTTGAATAAAATAAATTGCTAACAAATATTATACCTAATAATGAATAATACAAATAAAAGTGAAATCAAAGAAATACAATTAAATAAACATTACATAATTGTAACGTTTGTTTTAATTTCTATATAAATATTCAACGTTCAAGATTAGTATGTTGCTTCCAAAAATACTCTATTAATACATTACGAAGTTAAAAAAAAAATGAGCACATTTGTCCTTATATTTGTATTTTTTTAAATTTTTGTGTAGGTTATAATTGTATTTTATACACTTATAATTTATAGTAAAGTTAACTAGAATTTTATATTTAAAATGTATTATAAAAATATTACACAAAAAATAATTAAGTATATCAAGAATTTAATTAAAACATGCAATTAAACCATCAAGAGGTCACATCTCATGAGTCTATCGTGCCAAAACTACTAATGCTAAGAATGCTTCGCCCTGACTAGCTAGTCTGGGAAGGTAGGTAAGTAAGAGGCGGATCTAGGGCTTCTTCGACTTCTTATTCATAGTTGAGATACTCCCAACCTCCACCAAGCAAGCAGCACCGGTAGGAAAATAATCGTAACGTTTCGATCTGGGGGTCAGGAGCAGAGGTTGTAGTATCGTAGCCAATGCTCTTTGATCACCATCCCGAGATTTGACTATAGCTAATCAATCTCCTGCTTTCATGGAGTTTGGAATCTTAATGCTATACTTAGAGCGGATCTAGAAATCCCCAGGTAGTGGTAGTTGACTTGGTGAAATCTGATAATCGATTGGCTTTAGAAAGTTTATAAAATGTTAAATTAAAAATTTATATAGTGAAAATAATAATAACATATTACAGATTTATATAGCGAAAATAATAATAACATATTAAAATACCCCTGAACTATGCGAAATAGACCACTTATACCCTCTATTATATTTTGGGGTAAAAAATACCCCCGCCGTTATCCCAAGAGACCATAAAATACCCTCAAGAGTTAACTACCCAAATTTTTAGTGACGTGACAAGCCACATGGGACTAATCCCTTCACCTAAGCATTGCCAACTTGATTCACTACAAAAGAACTAAACTTTTAGCGGCGATACAAGTCGCCACAAAATCCCAAAATATTGCTACTAAAAGTTATGAGTGATTTTTAGTGACAACTAAGGCTGCAACAACCATTCCCTAGTATAACATATTTTTTCAACAAAAAAATATGATAATTAATTTTCAATAGCAACCTAATTTTCTAAAATAAATAACATGCACTATCAATATTAAAAACATCCAATATTATTACGAAAATCATCAAAATTACTTCTCAATTCAAATCGCCTACTATATAATGCATCATTGTACATTTTATTCATTTACATATGACATAAAAATAAAACATATAGTGTCTTCAAACTCCTCCTTGATCGATATCATTTGTGAATTTTTAAAAACAATGAAGAAAAAAACACAAAATTAGAATTTAATGTTAAAATTTAAAAATCAGTTAAAACCTTTAGTGATGATATTCTGGGCTTTTGTGGCGACTTGTGTTGCTGCTAAAGGTCTAGTTCTTTTGTAGTGAATCCTAGTTGGCAACGCTTAGGTGGAGGGATTGTTGACCATATTAGATGTGATTCCAAACCATATCAGATGTGATATGGTTTGGAATCACATATGATATGGTCAACCGGGATTAGTCCTACTTGGATTGCCTCGTCACTAAAAATTTGGGGTGCTAACTCTTGAGGGTATTTGTGGTCTCTTGGAATAACAATGGGGGCATTTTTTATCCCAAAATGTAATGAAGGGTATAAGTAATCTATTTCGCATAGTTCAGGGACAATTTTGACCCTTTTCCGTTAAAAAAATGATTTAGTGTTGATGAATAGTACCACACCAAATCTATTCAAACCCTAAAATGGTGTTGGTTTGGTGTGACACTGTTCACACACTAAAATAGTGTTGGGTTGAAGCTCCAAATCATCAAGTTCACGATCAAAATTAAATTATTTGACTATCGAAATTCAAACTATGTCTTTAAATTAGAACATACTAAAGTACAAGTTCCAATCATATCGTCCTTTTTTTTCTTTTTTTGGTGCAGCGTGACGCTTTCGCTAGCAACAGTGGTTGCTTTCTTGAATGGTCTAGGAGAAGGTGGACAACAAACTCCATATTTGGTACACAATTCTATAGCTCCCTTCAAGTGTCAATTGCAAGTATAAGTCATGATTATCTCATAGCTTCTAAAATTTTATTGTTTCACTATATATTTTGTAGTACTTCTTAAAAGCTCGACTTCAATACAACAAAGATAACTTTGCTGTTTTAATGCTTATTGGCTACACTGGAGCAGCAATTGGCCAGGTTTGTTTTCAAGTCTAACTTCTCTTTACAAAGTATAGCTGGATTAAGTGGGCACATTCTCAGTCTGTTATATCTCAGATTAGATCTCAGCTCATAATTATTATGTAGTCTGTTTTTACTCTGGTTGTCAAACATGGTTTCGCATACATTTGGGTCAATCGGAAACAACCTCTCTATCTGCACTGGGTATGTTGTTATCGTTTAGTACTCTTCCAAGTGATACCTCTTGTTAAATTTTGGTGCAGTTATTCTTGATGCCTCGGTTGGCTCCTATTACAGGAGAGGAGGCAATTCTCTCCTTATCCTGCATCGCTGGATTTATAAGTGTATGTGCTTCTTCAAACTTCTCTATTTTTTTATTTTCTGTATGCACTTATAATAACTTAGTGAGAAAGTTCTTATTATTCTACAGATGCTATTTGTTAGCATTGCATGGGCAGTATGGGTAAGTTTAATCTTTCAAACAGCTAAACACATTGTCTGTTTTTTCAATAGTATATTTCAAATTTCAAGATATTTGATGTTTTTATTTCCCAAATACATTTCATGTTCGTCGTCTCAGGTTCCTTATGTTGCTAATTTGTTGCCTATCATTGCCTTCCTTACAAGACCTGCTGTGAGTTTTCTTTGTTATATACTTCTAGGAAGTTTAAACACTTTTTTTTTAGTTCTGTTGATTATTTGATCTGATAGTGTTTATAAAATGTAGTTACAAAGCATTGTTTCAAAACAAGTTGGACCAAATGAGCAGGTGAACAATTTAGGTGTTGCTGGTTTCTACCTTAATTTTGATTTACTATGTGTTGGATCAGTATTTTCTATTACATTAATTCTCTGTTAATGTGATAGGGAATTGCTCAAGGGTGCATTGCAGGCATAAGCTCATTTGGCAATATTCTTTCTCCATTAATATATACTCCTCTAACAGGTAAGTTGAACCTTCAAATATTTTTCATGGTCAAAGTTGTGCCGCTTAGCAAAAATAATTACACGGTATATGTAGGGTATTTTAAAAAAACATTATGTACATATATAGATTTTAAACATCTTGAACATAAGATTAGATGTTGGCTTAGCGGTTGACGGGATTCAAAATTTACTTTGAGGTTCCAAATTTAAATCTCAAATACTATATTTTTTTAATTTTTCGAACCCTCTTAGTGAAAATCCTGAATGTGTCGGCAATAGCACACTGGCTTTGTAGGATCTGAATGTCAAATTAAATATATTTTATTTCGTTGTATGCAGATCTATTTTTATCTGAGAAGGCTCCATTCAATTATCCTGGATTCAACTTGTTCTGCGTCGGCCTTGCTTGGGTAAGCACTATACTAAAGATTTTTGATAGATAGACAAATGAAGAGTTATCTTATTTCTATCAATGCCAAAATGCACATTAATTAACTATATTTCACATTGCTGAAATAGTTTCTTAGGATGTCTAGTATGACTCAAATAATACCCAAATTCCGTGTTTTCTTATGATTCACAAGATGTACTTTAGTATATGATGATGCAATTGCACCACCTTAACAGTGATTTTCCATGTATATCTTTTGCAGTTGATAGCTTTAATCCCTAGTATGATGATACAGTTTGGTACCAAAAATTCAAGACTCAAAATCAGAGACGGTGGCTGTACCTTGGATGCCTAATTTTTGAGGTTCAAAGTTGTTCTTTCTTTCAACTAATTTAAAAAAATATGTATCATCTAGGAAGGTTTTCATTCACTTAAATCTCATAAAACTTAGAAGAGAAGTTGTCTCATCAAATGACTGAGATTAACGAGTAATACGTGCAATTACAAGCTGTAGGAGATGGCTCGATTAACTAGTCAATATTTATCTGGTTTCGAATTGAACCAGCTACCTGCCACAACTCACAACTGTAGAAGTAGAACTATCCACTATCGTGGACGAAGTATCTGTTTATTAAAATGAAAAGCGATCATAAGTCGTGGTCCCATCAGATTACAACACAATTACATAAGTAAATTTATTCATATCTAGGCCCTGCATTGTAGCAAGAGAATACAACAAAGTCATTACATAGTATCGACTAAGAGTCCGTTTCCAAAAGACCTTTGGTATTCAACCAACTTGCCCGATTTGTATGTGATGAACTTCATCAATGATAGCAAATCTTGATTATTTGTAATTAAAAGCCGAGTGGGTAGGTGAACCCGTAATAACTTAAATCCTTTTCTAAATAATGAGATGGCTCGATTGACTAGTCAATATTTATCTGGTTTCGAATTGAACCAGCTACCTGTCACAAGTCACAGCTGTAGAAGTAGAACTATCCACTATCGTGGACAAAGTCTTTGTTTATTAAAATGAAAAACGATTACAACACAATTACATAAGTAAATCTATTCATAGTTGGGTCCTGCATTGTTGCAAGATACTACAACAAACAGATGATAAAGTTGTTACATAGAATCGACTAAGAGTCGTTTTCCAAAAGGCCTCAGGTTGCCACAATCAAGATTGTCACCAAGACTAACTCCAAGAATTCCGCAATACCTTCTGAAGAACCCAATTCGATCCTGGACCCGGGTGTCATTGTCATGACCACATTCTATGCCACCATTGATGATGTTTGTGATGACACCGAATCCAGGGAGGCGATTGGCTGCTCTGTCAGCGTCAGATGGTTGCCATCTTCCAGTGATGACATCGTGGCAAGAAGGCTTTGGTGATTGAGGGGTCATCCAGAACCAGATAGCTGATTTGAATGAGATAACTGGATTTGTGGCTACTGAATCAGGATTGTTTAAAAGGTCCACTTCGATGGCTCTTCCACATGGCCCATAGTTGTAGTTGCTGTGTTAATTAATGTTAAAATTCACGTAATTAGACCCAACAAAATTCATAACAAATAATTGACCTTGTACTAAGCGATTCATCCGAACCTCCTTCGGAGGAAAATTATATTATTTCTATATGATTGAAATATTTTTTTTTTATATATATATATATATTAGATGTCGAACCCCCTTCGGGTATGTTTATTTCTATAAATTTTGAACCCCTTTATTAAAAATCATGACTTCGCCACTGCCAGCACCTCCACTTAAACAACCACCAACGCCACCACCCTCTCCGAGACAACGAAGAAGAGAACGACGATGTCGATGAGAAAAGCAATTTGGAGGAGACATACCTACTTCAACTTCAAACTACATAGAAGGTACGTGTAATAATGAAAAGAGGTTCGGTGTGGAGTTCACGAGGTTTTGCTCTTAGTAAGTTGTCATTTTAGGTGACGATATCATTCCTAGATGAAGCATAAGTTACAATTTATAAACTATTCAAATTAAGACATTATTATAAGTTAGTTCTTTCGCATCATAATTACGATCAATAAACTACCCTTGGGCTCTCTCTGTTTTCTACGTTCCTGTCATTCTACTGGTCTATTAGGCCATCACTTCGACTCTGAGTCTCAGGCATTAATTGACCTGCGCAGCGCTATCCAAAAGAACATAAAAAAGCATTACTATTTCTCTTATATATAATACATAGATGGTGATAGTTGTTGTGAAAAAGTTATTATGAATGATACATAGATGGTGATAGTTCAGGTAAAAAAAGAAAAATAGAACAACCAATTATTTGCTTTTATTTTTATTGTTCTTTTGTTGTCTGTTAGCAAGAACAGACGACAAATTTCCGAAAATTGTCTTGTGTCTTTATGTTACCAAATAGACGATCATGACATTTTACGTTATATGATCTTTCTTTTTCGTTGATGCTAGCGATTTGTATCTTCCAAGTCCAGAAGAGTTCTTTGTGATTTTGTGCAAAGAATCTTGTGAAGCTTGAACCTTTGTTATAGCTAACATTGTTTAGCTGATATGAAGCAAGGCCAAGGATAACTATTGGGGTAAATTAGAGCAATTTTTCCTGTGTTACTAAAGAATGCAGAACTGGTACCCTTCTGCCTGGTTCTCTCTGTTTTTTACAATGCTCTTACTTTTAGTGGTCTGTTAGGGCGTAGATGTCTGTCAAATTCTACCAAGACATTATTCAAAATAAAATGAAAAAGTAACACCCGACATCACTTCGACTTTCAGTCTTAGGCATTAATTGACATGTCCAGCGCTATCCAAAAGAACATAAAAAATCTTTTATAATACAATAGATAGTGATGGTTCAAGTTGGAAAAGAAAAAGAGAACAAGTTGTTCACAAGTGAAACTCGCGTAAAAGCTATTAAGAATGATACATAGATGGTGATAGTTCAGTTAGGAAAAGAAAAGGAGAACAACCAATTGTTCGCGTGCGAAAAAGTTTTAGATCAACTGTATTGTTTATTTCCATCATCTCTTGAATTAACTTGGAAAATGTGGATCTGACAACCAGAGGACTTGTGGACTGTAACTTTGTAATTTTACTTTTGCCTCAACTTACCCATCCAATATAGTTCTATCATGTTGCTTTAGCTAACAAACACGTATTACATACTTGGCGGGTACCTGTTCTCCTTTGTCATTTATCTTAGCAAGTATTGCTCTCCGCCTCCAATCTTCTTTTGGGTGTAAAGAAACCTGAATCGTGTGTTGAGATTGAGTTTTCATTTTCCTATTGGAGTATTTGGTTTATTAACTTGTGTTTGTATTGTTGTAGGTTCTAATGTTGTCTTCTGACATAATGTATTGTCCAGAAATACAACTTACGCTCTGCCTGCAAACAAGAATATTCTACTGCCCCAGTATCCCGTGGCATGTTTGCTACGTCTTGTTTCAATATTTGGTGTGACCTGTTAAAATGAAGACGGAGTTGAGGTAAATGGATGAGAGCTACCGGAGAGAGGCCAGTTGCAACGACAGCGTCGTGTCTGTTAAAACCATATCCAAGGATGAACACAATTTTATGTTTTTCTTGATCTCTTGGTAGACCATGTTCTTTGTAAGCTAAGTATCGTCCATCGCTATGCTTAATTCTAGGTGATGTGACAGAAGGGCCATCAGGGGTGCCACAAATTTTTGAAGGAGGAGGCTGCATTGCGCTATCAACATACGCCACAAACCCCACGAAGAGGACTGCTAGAATCTTCTCAAACATCACTGAAATTTTTCCCCGTTTTAAGCTTGGAATGAAATCTTAAAAGCAAGAAAACATGAAGAAAACAAAACACACTTGCTCTGCCACAAGAACTTTTATGCTATATTGCTCGGGCTCTACAAAAATACAGGCAGGTGTGTATTGGTCCTCTATGCATTTTTAAGGATAAGATATATACAAGTACAACAACATTTTTGGAGTGTCGAAAAAAGAAAGATATTTCTATAATAATTTTATTCGTCTCGACTTTACTTTTCATTCGACCAATTAATTTCAATTTGGATTCGGGAAATGAAATATAGTTTTTTATTTATAAGTAGGAAGGTTTTCATTCACTTAAATCTCATAAAACTTAGAAGAGAAGTTGTCTCACCAAATGGCTGAGATTAATGAGTAATCCGTGCAATTACAAGCTGTAGGAGATGGCTCGATTGACTAGTCAATAATTATCTGGTTTCGAATTGAACCAGCTACCTGCCACAAGTCACAACTGTAGAAGTAGAACTATCCACTATCGTGGACGAAGTCTCTGTTTATTAAAATGAAAAGCGATTATAAGTCGTGGTCCCATCAGATTACAACACAATTACATAAGTAAATTTATTCATATCTAGGCCCTGCATTGTAGCAAGAGAATACAACAAAGTCATTA
>JAJOOH010040820.1:0-11628 GCA_029582605.1 Solanum gracilifrons
TTAACCCCCCCCCCTCCTGGGCCACCCCTACCCCTTACCCTTACCGCCTTACCCCCTACCTCCCTCGCGCCCTGATAGGCTAAACTATTAAGTGAAATAATATGATAAGCAGTACAAAAAAAGTCAGGTAAGCACGTAAACAAGAGCAGGTTGGTGATATAATTTTTTTTTTTAAACCATTACATCCAAGAAATTCTAACAACCTTTGCAAGTGAAGAATTGGGAAAGGAAACTTTAATTACAGTCCATATGCATTTTCAACTCCAAACAAAATACATAAGATGGATACGTGAAGTGTTGTACATATAGGCAGAGGAAATACATTGGCAGTAAAAAGAAAACCTTATTCAGAAAGCGTTGGAGGTTCTCAGATGATAAGTGCAACCTGTTTTGGGAAAGCGTCTCTGTACCAATATGATGTTTGCTGCATTGGGGTGCCAATAGTAGGATTTTCAAGAAGGTTATCCCTTGTAGAATCTGTTTTCAGACGGTGATATAGTAGTAACGCCTCCTTTATGTGAGAAGACACCTGACTATATGTATTGCGTTGTTTAAGTTGCATAGAAGCCTTCCGCCCTTTTTCTGTAGATGAACAATCGTTCGATTTGTTGGAATCCATCAGCTATGGAATGTAATTTATGTTCATACCTGCATATGTCAGAATTCCTCGTGAAACATTTAGAGAAGTGGTAAACAATGTAAAATCAGAGCAACCACAAGAATTTAGCAAGTATAAAGATCCGTTCAATATTAATTAAAACATAGGAAATTTTCTAATTTGCTAACAGTAGAGTCACTTCACATAAATGGTTATTAAATTGAAATTTGGTTTCCAGATCACATAAACAATGGCAGTAACAACCACTAAATTACATAATAACTTAATAAGTCTAGCAACAACAGTCTAAAAGTTAAAAGGCAGTCCTTCTGTAATTAAAATCACAACTGAAGCAATTCTAACAACTTCGAATTCACAGCTTCAACAAGCAGTAATATCGCTTCGAATTAGACTCAATTCAGTTATTGCATGTATACTTGAGATTCCAAGCTGCAAGACCTTCTTAAGCTCCACCAAAATTACACATAAAATTCAATGAGAAATTTTGACAAGCTTTTGGGGGGTAACAATTCTTAAGCTTTTGCAACACAAACTACGGAAGAAGCGCAGTAAACAATTGCAACGACGTGGAGTTGAGAAGATGAAGAGGAAGCCACAGAGTGATAGCTGTAAGAATTTGAGAAATCGACAGTGGAGTTGAGAATATGAAAAGGAAGCGACAAAGTGATAGCTGTAAGAAATTTGGAGTACACACGGTGAATAAAAAATGTCTCTTTGATGACACAGTCATGTCGATCAGGTGTCTGGTTATCGCCTTTTATCATATAGTAGAATATATATAAACATTAAGAGTAAAGAAATTAATAGCATATAAGATCATGAATGAATGTAAAGACTATTGAAGCCAAAAATAAATAAAATAACAGCAATGCCCAAACACTAACCACATAAGAATAAAAATGTTATAAATATGTTTGAGATAGTAGAGTACGCCGGATAATATGTGAAAACATACCCCAACAAGAACTTGTTTGCCATGAGATCTACTGCAGGTAGAATGCCTCTGTTCCAACAAATTGTAAAAGATCAGATCATGGAAACAGACAATAATAGCAGCAAACTAGAGAAGTCTAGAAGCAATTAGCTAACAAAATACAGTTGATTCGTATTTGAACTTGTTAGTCAAGTCAAGTTATGAACCTTTCTTAATGGAATATAATCAGAGCGTAATTGTATAATATCAGCCATATTCTATCTGGACATGTCAAACAACCTTAATAGACTAAGAATGAAAGAAAAAAGGAACAATGTAAGCATAGTTTTATGTTGGAGGTGAAACCATTTTAAAGCAGGAAGAATGTGACTTGTTTGAAATGCCTGATGTTGAACCTGATGGAACAGAGTTGTCAATAAAATTTGTGCGCATAGTGAACGCAGCATAAAAAATGATCAATATGGATTAACAAGCTCACGTTTTTCAAAAACTCTAAAAGGGCAAACACTCTCTTTTCCCTTTTGAAACACATTTGGCGGCATAAAAACCTCAGACGGGATGAGTTTATCACCAAAATGGCCCCTGAAGATATCATTTCATAAATATATTATTTTCCAGAAAAGCCACTTTAATGTCCACTACAACAAACCAAGATTTGTATTATTTCAGAAAAGTGCAAATTTTACTCGTCGTTCCATACATAAAACAAATTCTGCATTGAATCGAAACAACAATAATAACACGTCGTAGCACACAGGGGAATAATCAAATTCAAGCAAGATACAACATCAAACAGACGAAGAGAATTCAAAGAAAAGCATGAATCGAGGACAACAAAGAAAAACACATTTGGTTTCTTTGATCAACGAAGCAAAAGCTTAGTCAGCACTTTTATCAAACACTTCATTTACAATCTGAAACCATCATAATTTAAACCGACCAAAAAATCCAAATAAACACAGAAAGAGAAGAACAAATCAAATCATTACCCAAAAATAAAGTAATCATTAAGAGAACACACAGATGATAAACTCAAAAGATGAACGAAGCGCATACTGGCAAGTAGACGATGCACATGCGAGTAAAATCCATGAAAACTATGAAAATTGTTCATGGCTCCTCATCTGTAAGCAGAAAGCAGAGCACCGCTTGATCTAAAGAGAAGCAAGGAATGACCAAATTAAGTTTTAATGAAACATGTATGTCACTGTATTAAGCAGTAGCAGAATTAAAGTCATGTGTAGCTGCACTTGAAACTATACATCATGAATACATGCAAGACAAGCATGTTTGATAAAACATCATGAATACATGCCGACGCTATCTACAATCTAAAATAGTTCAAGTGGCTGGTAAATGTGGCAAGAAAACTCTTCTACGCAGAATATCCAAAAAGCTATTTTCGCAAGTTTGATCCACGCCAAGCATGATTTTTAGCTGAATGAAAATGTGTTTTAGCTCATAATCTGTATAGAGGCAAGAACCAATGATTCTGATACACCCAAACAACATAACTCTAACAGGAGATAGATTATCTTTTTTATGAAGTAAGCATCCAGTAGATGCACTACGGGAATGTTACTTATTTACAGGGGAAGAGTTAGCCCAATTAAAAAGGTTAACCAAACAGTGCTTAGCCTACAAATTGAGTTAAAACTCCATCGATAAATCTCCTATTTTCATTCCATATACACCGAAAAATAGGGGCTGGGGTTATGATCCAAATTTTTCCGATAGATTTTCTAACGAGAGATAGATTCTAATAACTACAAGTCTACTACATGTGGTAATGGTATGGAACACATGAATGAAGCTTATATTAATAATAAAAAGATCTTTTCAGTGAAGATTAATAATGTAAAGAGGGAAGGTTACAAAAGGTTCAACAAATACTTAGCAAGGAAACGAATTCCAGAAATGTACCTTCCCTTTTAGGACACAACAAGGTGTGTTGGATTGTCCAAAAAAAGGTTTATATTTTTAAGCTTCTCTTCACAATCTACCACGATAATGCCTTGTGAATATGGCATATATGACGGGCAGGGGGAAATATATGTTTGTGACCAATCAGAAGTGTACTTATGTATGAAGTCTCTCAATGACAAAGGGAACAAGGTTCTCTTCAAGTTCTCGACTAGCATAAGATGGTAATTTGAACATTGCCCTCCTAGATCCTTATCATGATCCTAGCGCTTGCTTAGTCTGTTGGTTCAGTTCAGAATGAAGAACTTAGAAAAAGTGCATTTACCACATCGTAATAGGTGATGGAATTCCATAGCACACCTTATGTTGTACATCTCACGTCAACCGCATTCTTGGCATTGCTAATCCCTAACGAGAAAGGAAAAGGAGAATGTCTTGCTCAGATGTAGGAGTTGACAAATATAAAAACCACCGACATGTAGTGCTTGGCGTAGTCAGGCTCAACGCGAGGGACTGCACCCTGTGGTGCGAGGCTGGGGTCTGGCATTGGGATTTGTCCAGCAAGCCCCCTTATCAAGCCTGCATCAGAGGTGGAAGATATAAAGACAAGCATGAAGTTTAAAAGAAAACTTGAAAAGAGATATTAAAATAAAAAGAAAGAAACCTCCATACAAGCAAAAAAATTATCCCTTCAGGCCACTACATCATTAAAAATTAAGCTGCAGCACGAACGGATCCTACTTGACACTTAAATACTTATCCTATAAGATAGAGAAACTTAAATCTATGTAAAGAACACAGAACTTTCGAGGCATGAAATCCACCTGAGAGAGAACCTGAAAATTCTCCATTCTAATGATTTTTCCAGCGTCTCAGTAAACCTTTTATCTACTAAATAAATATGTAAAATAAGAATCTATATTGAATACAATTTAAGCCTCATACTATTCAATTTCAAATGCAAGTCACTTTTATAAGTACACAGGATTGGGTAAAAAAACAAAGTATTAGTCTCCCTACCTCTAGTTTAGACAGAAAATCATTTTGCAATGCCAAGTCACAATTAACCGCCATTTCAAACTTAAACCATTTTTGGACACCATAGACAATTAAAGAATCTGGTGTACCAACTTTGCGGGTGCATGAATGAGTGATGGTGAAGCAGGAGTTGGAGAATCATCTCTCTATTCATTTGACAGCAGATCCAGTTTGTGACATGGTATCTGACTCTGTCGTAACATTGGTTCTGAATGCTAGCAGGGAGATGCCTATTTTCTAAGATATAATTTCATCTTCAGGAATATTATGAGTCCCAAATGGCAACCTTTGAATTTTATGGTTAATTCTGAAGATAGAGCATAAAGATCTCAGCTAATTTTCAACCCAGCCCATTTAACTAACATATGTAAATGTTACTTTCCTAATCTTGAAATTACTTATGTTCTAACAATACGAAAGAAAAACTACCCTAATCTTGAAATTACTTAAACTAACATATGTAAATGTTACTTTCCTTCCAACCTCTCAAGTCCAATTTTTCCTTTCCTTCTTTGTGCATATTAGGTGCCAGTGTTTAGTCTACAATATAGAACCATATACACAATATTGCAAGTGTTGGTATATGACACAACAAGTTTTCAGTTCCCTTACACAATTATGGGCTCACTCACATTTTACACAACAATATCAATATTGACCATCATTGAAGAGAAGAACCATGTTGAAATATGCCAGACAACTTGATCAAGAATATCTAAATACAATTTTAGAAAACAGAATGCAACTTGAAAATCACCTGTATCAGAGATGGAACGCCAAACCCAATATTGCCCCGACAAGAATGAAGAGTGTCAAATTGTTTGATATCAAGCTTCTTGTTAATGACGCATAACTTCAAGGATTTAACCACACAAAGAATCTCTTAACTTCAAATCAGTAATCGACCCAGTTACCTTCTTAGCGTAATAAACCAAATATTCAAACTCCACATAACCAGTAAAACTTCAGATGTTCCATCATCGGTAAAAGCCCTTGAGGAAGGTTGAATTTAGTATACAGTTGTGTTAGGGTTCGTGGGTTGATTGAAAGATAAGGAAGAAGGAGATGAGAGGAGATTGATAGAAAGAGGAGGAAGAGAAGAATAGTGAAAATCCCTATTGTTCTTGTTCTTGATGCCTCTATAGAAGGAGGAGTGATTATATTTACTGAAAGTGACCATTAGTTGTATACTGAAAGGAGGAAGAGAAGAAGAATAGGGTTGTGAGTGGTTGTACATAACGGTAAAATACTTGTACAATTAGCTGCTTCTTGGAAATTGAACGTTGTGGCTCACATTCAAAATTTCTATCGTGTCTTAATAAAATTAGGTCCTAAGTGGAATAAAAGTATTAATTAATTATCTTAATAAAAATAATTTTCTCATAGTAGTTATTTATCTTATTAAATCAAGAAAATATCAATTATAATTTTCCTGTATTACCCTTGAGATTAGTTTTTTTTAAAAGTGTTTATATTTGTTTGTTCCAAAAAAGGAGTGAATTAATAAAATTATATTCTTATTTATATGATTTTAATAGGTGGGTGTAAAGGTAAATGATTAACAAATATGAGACGGAAGAAATAATAATTGATTATCAAATATATTTTTCGTAATTCAACTATCAAAAAAAATGGAAAACAATTCATGATCAAATGCGTCGAAAATTAAACATTGGCAGCTGCCACTTCCTTCATATGGAACACTTTCCAGCAGAACTCTCCTGCTGACCGCAAAAACGTGCAAAAAATTAATATGTACATCGATGTCAGTACGGGTCCAATATACATTATTTTTTCGTTTTAATTTATGTGGTACATATATAATTTTGAAAGTCATCATTTTTTTTACATATATATTCTTGAAAATATTTGAAGTTGTTAAATATTATACTTTATAATATTTTTTCGTTATTTTTAAATAATATGTGTTATTCTTTCTGTTCCAATTTATGTGAAACACGAAAAATTTGGAGAGCCAACCAAATTTTATGGAGTATATGTTTTTAAAATATTTCAATTATTAATTATTGTAATTTATAATACTTTTATGTACTTTTAGGTTCTTTTCTACTCGACAGTCCACTCTTTTTCATTTCATTGATTGGGAAAGGGGCAGCTTGTTAAAAATAATATAATTTATTCAAATATTATATTCATTAATATAATACAATACGATACTCTCTCCATCTCTATTTATATTGTCACTATTTTTTTTTTCATGTGTATTAAGAAATTAAGTAACTTTACTATTCTATCCTCTCTTTTTTTTAAGTCAACTTTTCAACTAACGAATATGAATTAATTTATTTTGATTAATTAATTTGATCAATGAACATGAATTATTCGCTTAGTTTTTCTATGTTGATCAAATGTATATTTTTAAGGCTAATAATTCACAAGGATGACATATAAAAAGGGAGTACAATACAATATAAAATAATGTGTAACAATCATACAAATATAAAATTAAGATATACTCCCTCCGTTCCTATTTATATGTCATTATTTTAGATTTCACGTGCATTAAGAAACTAAGTAAGTTTACTATTTTATCCTTATTTAATGTTTTTCTAAAGTCAAGTTTCCAATCAATGAACATAAATTCATTTATTTTGATTATTTAATTTGTACAATTAATATGGATTGGAATAATAGTATTATTTATGTATTAATTTTATGAAATAATAAATATTAAATATCATATATTTTTAATAAGAATGACATATAAATAAAACGGAGGGATATATATATGTAGATCTGTTCCTCATAAAATGACTTGTCTCAAGAAAATGTCTTTAATTTGACCAGGTAGTACCATGATTGATAAGATAAGCATAGCCACTAGGGGCAATTTCTACACTGAAGTTCCTTTTCAGCCAATTGTAATGCTCTATAACATATGGCAATTGAGACAAAGGATATTGGGTTTTTGGTCATTTGATGTCCATAAAGAACAACTTTGCACTTTGTACAAGTGAAGCATTGAGTATTATATAAAATGACCATGTGGGTAATACGCACGAAAAATCAGAAAATGTGGATAATTATTAAAAGGGGCTTGTAAATGCATAAATGAGCGTTAAAAAAATGGTGTGAGTATACATGAAGGTTTCCAACTCATTAAGGAGGCCCTCATAATATTTTTTGAGAAAAGAAATTTAGGTGCTCTGAACGTCAAATCCATGGCTAATACACACGAAAAATTAGGGAATTCGTGCAATCTCTAAAAAAGGGCCTGTAAATGCGAAAATGGAAGTTAAAAAAATTTGGGTGCTTCGGGCACCAAATTCATGGGCTAATAAACATGAAAAATTGGGAATTTGAAAAATTCTGAAAAAAATATTTGTAAATACAGACATGAGCATTAAAAAAATATTGTGAGTATCCGTGAAGGTTCTCCAACTCAATACGGAGGTCCTCATAAAGTTTTTTTGAGAAAACAATTTTGGGTGTTCTGGGCGCCAGATACATTGGCTAATACACATGAAAAAATCATGGAATTTGGGCAATTCTAAAAAAAAGGGCTTGTAAATATGGATTGGGCATTAAAACAATGGTTTGAGTATATGTGAAGGTTCCCCAACTCATTATGAATATTTTCATAAAGTTATATAAGAAAAAAAATTGGGTGCTTCGGGCACCAGATCCATGGTTTAATACTCACGAAAAATTGGAAAATTTACGCGATTCCTAAAAAAGGGCTTCTAATTGCGGAAATAAGCGTTAAAAAATTGATGTGAGTATACGTGAAAGTTTCCCAACTTATTATGGAGGTCCTCATAAAGTTTTTTGAGATAAATAATTTTTTGTGCTTCAGGCATCAAATCTATGGGCTAATACACATAAAAAATCGGGAAATTTACGCTATTCCTAAAAAAGGGGCTTGTAAATGCGTAAAATGGGCTTTAAAAAAATGGTGTGAGTATAAATAAAGGTTCCCCAACTCATTAAGGAGGTCCTCATAAAGTTTTTTGGGGAAAAAAATTTGGGTGCTTCGGGCGCAAGATCAATGGGCTAATATACACGAAAAAATGAGAAATTTGGGCAATTCTTAAAATAGGCTTGTAAATGCCAAGGACGTTAAAAAATGTTGTGACTATACCTGAAGGTTCTCTAACTCATTACGGATGACCTCATAACGTTTGTTGAGAAAAAAATTTAGGGTGCTCCGAGCGCCAGATCTATGGGCTAATACACTTGTATAATCGAGGAATATGCGCGATTCCTAAAAAAGTGCTTGTAAATGCAGAAATGTGCATTAAAAATGGTGTGATTATTCGTGAAGGTTCCCCAACTCATTATGGAGGTCCTCATAAAGTTTTTGACAAAATATTTGGGTGCTTCGGGTGTCAGATCCATCGGCTAATACACACGAAGAATTGGGCAATTTGCACGATTATTAAAAAATGGTTTGTAAATGAGGAAATGGACGTTAAAAAAAGGTGTGAGCATACGTGAAGGTACCCCAACTCATTACTGAGGTCCTGATAAAGTTTTTTGAGAAAAAATTTAAATTCTCCGAGAGCTAGATCCATAGCTAATACACACGAAAAATTAGGAAATTTGGGTGATTCTTAAGAAAAGACTTGTAAATGCGGAAACGAGCATTAAAGAAATGGTTTGAGTATACGTGAAAGTTTCCCAATTCATAACTGAGGTCCTCAAAAATATTTTTGAGGAAAAAAAATTTGAGTGCTCCGGAAGACAGATCCATGGCTAATACACACGAAAAATCAGAAAATTTGCGTGATTTCTAAAAAAGGCATTTAAATGCGGAAATGATCGTTAAAATGGTGTGAATATACGTGAAGGTTCCCCAAGTCATTATGAAGGTCCTCATAAAGTTGTTTGAGCAAACAATTTTTGGTGATCTAGGTGCTAGATCCATGGCTAATACACACGAAAAATAAGGGAATTTGGGTGATTCTTAAAAATGGGCTTGTAAATAAGAAAAGGAGAGTTAAAAAATGTTGTGAGTATACATGAAGGTTCCCCAACTCATTATGGAGGTACCACAAAGCTTTTTGAGATAAAAATTTAGGTGTTCATGTGCAAGATCTATAGGTTAATAAACACGTAAAATCGAGAATTTGTGCGATTCCTAAAAATAGGCTTATAAATGTGGAAATAGGCGTCAAAAAATGGTGTGATTATATATGAAGGTTCCCCAACTCATTACGGAGATCCTCATTAAAGCTTTTTAGAATAAAATTTTTGAGTGTACCGAGCGCCAGATCCATGGGCTAATACACACGAAAAATCGGGGAATTTTATAATTTTTAAAAAAAGGTTTGTTAATACGGACATGGGCGTTGAAAAATGGTGTGAGTACACGTGAAGGATTTCCAACTTATTACAGAGGTTCTCATAAATTTTTTTGAGAAAAAAAATTTGGGTGCTCCGGGCGCTAGATCCATGGGCTAGTACACACGAAAATTAGGAAATATGGGTAATTCTTAAAAAAGGGTTTGTCAATGCGCGAAGGTTCTCCAACTCATTACGGAGGTCCTCATTAATTTTTTCAGATAAAAAAATTAGGTGCTCCAAAAACCAGATCTATGGGCTAATATACACGAAAAATCGAAGAATTTGCGTGATTCCTTAAAAAAGAGCTTGTTAATGCATAAATGAGCGTTAAAAAAGTGTGAGTATATGTGAAGGTTACTCAACTCATTATGCAGGTCCTCAAAAAAAAAAATTATAAAACAAATTTTTTGGTGCTCCAAGCGCCAGATCCGTGGGTTAATAAACACAAAAATAGGGGAATTTGGATGATTCTTAAAAAGAGCATGTAAATGCGGAAATAGGCGTTAAAAATGGTTTAAGTATACGTGAAGGTTCTCCAACTTATTATGTAGGTTCTCATAAAAAAATATTGAGAATTTTTTTTTGGGTAGTATAGGTGTCAGATTCATGGGCTAATACACACGAAAAATTTGAGAATTTGCCAAATTCCTTAAAAAAGGGCTTGTAAATGCGAAAATGGGCATTAAAAATTGTGTGAGTATAGGTGAAGGTTCTCTATTTATCACAGAGGTTCTCATAAAGTTTTTTGAGAAAAAATATTTTGGATGCTCTGGGGCGCCAGATCCATGGGCTAATATACATGAAAAATCAGGGAATGTGGGCGATTCTTAAAAAAGGCTTGTGCATGCGAAAATGAGCGTTAAAAAAATGATGTGACTATACGTAAAGGTTCCCCAACTAGTTCCGGAGGACCTCATAAAAGATTTTGAGAAAAAAAATTTAGGTGCTCTAGGCACCAGATCTAAGGGCAAATACACGAAAAGTCGGGAAATTTGTGCGATTCTGAAAAAAGGGCTTGAAAATGCGGAAAATGGCATTAAAAATGGTGTGAGTATAAGTAAAGGTTTCTCAACTCATTACGGAGGTCATCATAAAGTTTTTTGAGAATAAATGTCACTCCCCGAGCCTACACCCCGGACGTGCCTGGCACTCGAGAACCATTGTAGGCCCCAAGTGAACCCTTGGCCTGGCTTACTTACTCAGCGGAAGACTTTTAGCGTCAAGAAAAGAACTCAAACGCAAGATAACTCAACTGTCTCAAACTAAACTCATAATATTTTAGAAATAAACATATAACTTAGCCAAAATGGCAACTCAAATTTGAACATAAGTCAATAACAACGTAAAGACAAATGAACTAAGTGACTGTCTATTTATGAAGCCTTTAATAACTGAGATGGATGTCGGGACAAGACCCACGACATACGCAATAGATGAAAAAACATATGAAAACTATGACGGATTCTTATTTTGTCTACCACTATCCTCTTTACGACTTATTTGCACATATTAATAATGTACACTATCTACCACATAATCGCTAACTTGTTTGCTTGTACCTGCAGCTGTATTTAAACAAATGTTATGGGTTTTAAGGAGTTTCCCATCGTCTCCTTTTAGCTCTGGATTTTTTCCGTCTTCCGGTCGACGTAGCTCCGTATTTTTATAGTCATGCTGCTGACTAGCTTTAGACTTCGGATTATCTTTATTAGTCTTTAGCTTTTGTATCTCATTGTCCATACTGTCCACTTTTATACAAAGTGTAGTTATGGCTTTGAGTATCTCTTCCATTGTATTTCCGTTCTCA
>JAJOOH010040831.1:0-10000 GCA_029582605.1 Solanum gracilifrons
AGTAAGTTGATCCAATCGAATGAGAAAGGGCATCTCTTTTGAAATTGTAACTGATGAAATTTTTTAAGTCATATGTTTCTTTTTAAAAATATTATCTCCACTGATTTTCTTCTTTCTGTTATTAAATAATTGTATTCTTGCAAATCAAACAAATAAAAAATAATACATAAATCAGGTAGATAACAAACTAAAACATTAACATTTTAAATAAATATTAAAAATGTGGCTAAGGGATCTTATTAAATGTCAAAATATTGACATTTTTAAAATTTTCCCATCTGAGTTTCAACCAATATTTTCCCAAATAATTAGCCCATATCGATATTCCCAATTCCCATTAATAACAATAAAACAGCCCATCAATTCTCTCTTCGAAATCCAGCAACACCCAATTCTTCACACTCTGCTCACCCCAACACTTCAAGTCTAAATAGCCCATCAACTACGATAAACCACATCAAGACATACATAGTACTCTCATCCCAAATGCCTCGAGTTTTTCTTCCCCAAAATCCCAGACAAACACACAGCCACACAACCGTCACAACCTTATCTAAGGCTTGAATTTAAAATCCCTTTAGATTCACCCCCAAACCCATCAGATTTTCCCTATAAATACCCGTCTCCCTTTCACTGATGGAGGAGGTTTTTTTAGAGAAAGGATTTTACTCTTAAAGCACAAAAAAAATCCCGCATATGCATACTCTAAAATAGAGTAATTTTCAATTTCTTTTTCTTGAATTAAAACTTTTTTGGCTCACCGGAACTAATTAGAATCAATTCGCAGTGGTGTTAGTTCTTCGTGGTTATACTCGTAATCTTAATTTGCTTCTCCTAAGAAGGTAATTTCTCCTCTTTTTGTTCTTATCCACTTTAATTTTCTTACAATTTAAGATTCTGCTCAATAGTGTATAGTTTTTTCTTTCAATATTTACTTGACTTTATGAACATGTATTACCAACACTATTACTGTTCGAACTTCTGAAAATTTTGTTTTGTATATCATGTGATGCTTAATGATTTTAAAGGTTTTACTGTCTCAGTTCTTTCCCCTTCTCATTATTCACTTGACGGATTTGCGAACTGAATTAATTGTGGAACGTTTTCTGTAATTTAGCTCCATTAAAATGAAGTATGAATTGATTTGTTAGGCGTTGATGTTAGCATATGTTGGTAAAGAAATCACAGTGTCATGATTTAAGAGAATAACTGCTCAGATTGAAAAAGCTTACTACTTGAGTTCTATTTTTGTATTATTTTTGTTTTAATCTTTCTAAAAAATATTTTTTGATTGGAAAATGATTGTAAGAATTATCATGTTATCTACTTATTAGTTTAGTTTGATATAGTAGCCTTTTTAGTAGTTATAATTTTGGGCCTTTAACTTCACTATTTTGCTAGCTTAACATGGATACAATATATATAGATATTATTTTCCTTTCTCTCTATTCCTTTTTCATCATTGCTATCTCCTTTCCTTGTTCAAGAAAATAAACTCTTCGAATTTCCTACATTTTGTTCAATAAATCTCACAATTAATTCAAAAGATTTTCCAGCCATTGATAAAAGTAAATTCGAAGTCAACAAGTACTTTGTGAGATTTTTTGTTATTTTATTTTCATATTCACCTAGTATTTTGTATTTCGGTTTTTTCGTATTTTAAAAAGTAATGTTCGATTATTTTACCAGTTTATTTTCATATTCACCAAATATTTTGTGAGATTTCTCTCTTTTTATGTATTTCATATTTTTTGTCTCTCAAACACTATTGTTTCGATTTTTTTGTGATTTTGTTTTCATATTTGAGATTTAGTAGATTGTGCTAATCTACATTAGCGTTCATACATCATAATTTTTTTGATTTTTTATACATTCAAATTTAATAATTTCAAAATTTTCTTATAGTGTTACTAATGCACAAGAGAATAGAAATTCAGATTTGGGTTTGGTGAAAAAAATAATCGGAAAAAACGACATAGAAGACGAAGAACAAGAAAGAGCGAATCAGAGAAGAAGGTTGCAAAATTATATTCATATTAAGATTTGATTGTCAATTGTTTTTTTTTACTCAACATTTGTATTTTTATTAACAACTTTTTATTTCATCTTTAGTCTGTAGTCATTCAAATAGGTATGTCAAATGAATTTGTATTTCTTAAGCATAAATGTATCCAACTTTCCACAGTCAAGTTTTTTTTATAATTTTGTATCCTTCCTCCACAAATTGTACTATTTCCACTATGTATGCTATTTTTTTCCAGAATCTTGTATCCATGTTTCTTTTATAGTCAATTTATATATATTTTTTAGAATACTGTATCTTTCCTCAACAGATTTTATTTATTTTCATCATGTATACTATTTTTTTTCAAAATCTTGTATCCTTTCATAAATCATATTCATATGTAATGATTAGATTATACTGCGAAACAGTCTGCATTATTTTTGTAATACAAATAAAAGAAAAATATATTTTGCAATGATGTGATATAATTTTGATCACTCGGATACAATTTGTAGTTTTCACTATGAAAGTAAAATACCAATTTTAATTTGAATGGTAAAGTGAGCACATAAAATGTAAAAAATTATTGGTATACAATTAGGATGAAAACATAATAAAAAGAAAGTTGATCCAATCGAATGAGAAAGGGGATCTCTTTTGAAATTGTAATTGATGAGAATTTTTAAGTGATATGTTCTTTTTTTAAAATATTATCTCCACTAATTATTTGTTCTTTCTGTTATTAAATAATTGTATTCTTGGAAATCAAACAAATAAAAAAAATACATAAATCAGGTACATAACAAACTAAAACATTGACATTTTAAATAAATATTAAAAATGTGGCTAAGAGATCCTATTAAATGTCAAAATATTTACTTTTGGAAAACATTTTCCATATGATTTTCTGCCAATTTTGGCCCAAATTATAAACCTACATCGATATTCCCAATTCCCATTAATAACAATTAAACAGCCCACCAATTCTTTCTTCGAAATCCAGCAACATCCAATTCTTCACACTAAGCTCACCCAAACACTTCAAGTCCAAATAGCCCATCAACTACGATACAAGACATCAAGAAATACATAATACTCTCACCCCAAATGCCTAGAGTCTTTCTTCCCCAAAAATCCCCGACAAACACACAGCAACTCAGCCTGTCACAACCTTATCCAAGGCTTGAATTTAAAATCACTTTAGATTCACTCCCAAACCCATTAGATTTCTCCTATAAATACCCGTCTCCCTTTCACTGATGGAGGGGTTTTTTTTTGGAGAAAGGTACCATTAAAGCACCAAATAAAAATAAAAATAATCCAATAGATGCATACTCTAAAATAGAGTAATTTTTAGTTTCTTTTCCTTGAATTCAAACTTATTTTGCTCACCGGAATTGATTAGAATCGATTCGCAGTGGTATTAGTTCTTCATGGTTAAACTCGTAATCGTATTTTGCTGCTCCAAAGAAGGTAATCTCTCCTCTTTTTGTTCTTATCCGCTTTAATTTTCTTACAATTTAAGATTCTGTTCAATAGTGTATAGTTTTTTCTTTCAATCTTTACTTGACTTTATGAACATGTATTACCAACATATTACTGTTCGAACTTCTGAAAATTTTGTTTTGTATATCATGTGATGCTTAATTATTTTAAAGGTTTTACTGTCTCAGTTTCTTCCCCTCTTCATTTTTCACTTGACGGATTTGTGAACTGAATAAAATGTGGAACGTTTTCTGTAATTTAGCTCCATTAAAATGAAGTATGAATTGATTTGTTAGGCGTTGATGTTAGTATATGTTGGTAAAGAAATCACAGTGTCATGATTTAAGAGAATAAACTTCTCTGATTGAAAAAGCTTATTACTTGAGTTTCATTTATGTATTATTTTTGTTCTAATCTTTCTCAAAAATGATTTTTGTTTGGAAAATGATAGTAAGGATTATCATGTTATCTACTTATTAGCTTAGTTTGATATAGTGGCCTTTTTAGTAGTTATAATTTTGGGCCTTTAACTTCACTATTTTGCTGGCTTAACATGGATACAACATATATAGATATTTTTTTTCTAGTTTAGCAAAGCAATAGATTTTAGTATATCTATTATTTAGCTTACAGTTTATCTACATGACATGCATATTACCATTTGTCTTCTCTTTTTTCTCATAGGTTAGCTACACTCTTAATAGATAAATATAACTAGCATGTGCAAAAGATTATTGTTTATTTTTGTTCCCAAAGATCATTACAATCATCTTAACATAAATAATTATTTGTTCTTTCTTATTTGTCATATATGATTATTGGTATGAATCTAATTGTCTTCTTCATTCTCTTTATGCATGAACCATGCGTGAATGAGTCATTTGGACTCTATCCTTGTTTATCGTTGAGTTGTTTGGAGTCGGCCTTAATCTTGTTCGAACAAAAAGAAAACTGATATATATGGAAGGGGAGCTAATATACAAGTTTTAAAAACAAAATATAAATGTAAAGGGCTGATATACTGAATGATATACACTGATATACAATAGGTGTATACAAAAATGGAAACTTAGCCAAAAGCCCAAAAACATCAGCAAGTTTGATCCAAAAAGTGGTCCAAATTCATCTTCTCCTTTACTCTCTTAAATTATATAATTGTGATTATTTATTATTTGATTTTGATTAACTGTAACTTAAATTTTTTTGTCTTAACTTAGTTAAATTCCCCAAATAATGAACAATTTTCCTCACAAGTTTTGTCAATTACATTGTTTTTGGTTAAATGGTCTCACTAAGTTTTCAAATTGACATCTTTTTCAAGGTGACTTAGAATGTTCTTTTATTTGTTTTCAAACTAATTCTTTTCAAGTTAGTCAAATAAAATTTCAAATCGTTGGATAACCATATGTTAGTGGCTACTTTAAGTGTGAATACTTTCTTAAAGTAGAACTAAGTACCTCTTTCCTATTTTTTCTAAAAATTTTAAAGAATATCAGTGAAGACCTTTTCAAATTAAATTTTCTTAATTTCTTTATAAAATGAACTGACAACTCCTTTTAAAGATGATTTTTTCTCTTAAAAGTAGAATTGATTTTTTGTAAACCGGTTATTTCTTAATGTAACAGAAATGATGAATATGCTGGGGATTTAATTAGGTTCTAATCATTAGACTTGATTGTTTTAGAATAATTGTTTAGGGTTTTAATAATTGGCAAATTATTTTTCGTTATTTGTACCTTATTTTATTTAATTTGTGTTATTAAACTGTCATTTGCATTCATGACATACTTCTGTCACCACAACACAAATATACTGTATAATAAATAATGGTTTTGCGACCCTGCAACTAAACTTTTTTATACTTAACCCTTTATGGAATGATTGGTTTGTCCCGCGACCAATGGTAGTCATAGTTCCAACCTATGTTGTCCACTTGAGCCCCGGTCTTTCAAAAGTCACTCTTAGTCAACTAGCGTAGAGTGAAATCAAATCTCTAAATTTAGCGCATTGAACTAAGATGACCCAATACTCAATGTGTGTGTTTGACCAATTAGAAAGATCACATTGAATCCAAAATGACCCCCGACCTAAATGAACATTCATATTTTTGTGTTTAAATTTGTAGGACGTATACCTTGTTTGAATATCCATTGTCTATTGGGGTTGAAAGTAGATTTTACTAGCTTATTTTAGTCGAAGAAGGATTTTCACAAGTTACCATTTCATCAAAAGTCGTTGGCATTCGAAGATGACAAGGAGTTCAAGTACGTCCAAATATTCCTTGAGTCTTTAGTCCCGATAAAATTTGAACCTCACTTTCAAATTCTAAATCTGACCCTCTCATCTCAGAAAAAGTTTAACCCACCATCTCGAGTCTTTAGTTTCCCGACAAAATTTGAACTTCACTTTCAAATTTTAAATCTTACTCTCCCATCTCAAAAAATGTTAAACCCACCATCGCGAGTCTTTAGTTTCTCGATAAAATTTGAACTTCACTTTCAAATTCTAAATCTTACTCTCTCATCTCAGAAAAAAGTAATCCACCATCTTGAGTCTTTAGTTTCCCGCCAGAATTTGAACTTAACTTTCAAATTCTAAATCTCACTCTCTCTCAGAAAAAGTTTAACCCACCATCTCAAGTCAAAAAAAGATTGTCCAACTACGAAGGACCTGAATTCTCTCCTATGAGATACGTAGGCACATTGTCAAGGCTCGGACCCCATTTTTGAGAAATTCTATTTTTCCACTCTTGCAAGTAGATTAGAGTTTCATATCAATCAACGCAAGTCAACCTTTCTTATTCACTAATACCAAATTCAAATAGATAAATTCCTATCTCTTTAATCACATTTTCCTATACCTTTGGGATAGTTTATTTTCGGGAGAAGCAACTCTTATGTTTTTGCAGTAATGTGTGTGATATTTTGTATTATTTAGTATCTTTACACACTAACCAATTTTTCTTTTGAGTTATTTTTCTTGTTAAGTACTCAAAATTGATCTGTGTTGAAAAAATCAGAGAACATCCATACTTCACTGACCAAAGGTTTTCAAAAGACAAAGAAAAATAAACTAGCCCAAAGGTTCCTTCACTAAACAAAGTTTGTCAAAAGACAAAGAAAAAGTAGGTAAAATGCTCAGAACATTGATTTGACAGAAATTGTTGTGAATGACCCTAACATTACTAAACATAACTAATTGATTGCACAACTGTTCCAACAAATTTCTTAAATGAGGGTTGAAATGCATAAGAACTGATTTTTGACAAATATGGCTATCATTTCCAACACTCCTACTCCAGACAACGGAAGGCTGCCACTCCATTTTTCCATTTAAAATCCAACATTCAAACATTTTCCAAACATTTTCCTAACAATTCATCCACCGCTACAATTTCAAAACCTCCCATCATCTACCTTACCACCCCTAACCCACATTATGCTAGCTCCTCACACCAAAACTTATCTACTCATAAAATTCCAAATACCAACAGTCTTCGGATTTTTTCTCATGCGTAACACCCAGGAGAGTTTTTAGGCTAAACTAGAGCTAAACGTGAGGGTTAACATCAAGAAATAAAGATTAGGGCCAAGGGCAAAAGGACAAGGGTCATGGCTACCCAAGACTTGCCAAGGCACTGTTCCATGACCACGAGGGCCTCTACGATCAATGGTGGACACTGATGTTTGCGTAATCAAGACACAACTTCCGATGGAAGTGTCTACGATCGTACAATAGTTTGTTAACCCAACCAAGGGTTGGGATCGTTCCCAAGGGAGTGGTTTTGAGAATTAATAGAAAAATAAAATTTACTTCTAACTAGTCGTAGCTAAAGAAATTAACGATTAAAAACATTGTAAATTAAAGGGGGACACAAGAGTGTCAATTAACAATGGGGGTTTTCACAAGTAAGTAAAAACAACAAAATAAACAAGGATTTCTAAGTAATGAGAAGGGATCCTTGGGATGTTATAGGAATACGAGTTAAGCTAGATTATTGGGTACATGCTTTCGATAGAAGATTCATAGAATAGTTGTGACTAGGTTAAACTATAAGAGGGATAAGCTCTCTCTCGAGCAACTTACCCCGTTTCAAATGCGTTCCTCTCGGTCACCCACTTGCCGCATGAAGACCAACCTACGCCTTAACCCACTTACTTTCTCGAGCTGAGTTTGTGGGAATGAGACTATGATTCACTCTCTCGAGCTGAACCTCATGTCGACCCACTCCCACCGGCCATCAATTTAATAGTTTTAGTTTTACGACCACTCTCTCTTGAGCAAGCCGAAAACACATAAATAAATTTGTGTTTGCACTACAAATTCATTAAATTCATCCACAACTACTAAACGAAATCACAATTAGACTACGACTAAACTATCAGCAAGCAAGACCCAACAATTATCTTAACCTATATTCGCTAAATCACACCCCAAGAATCGGGGTTTTTAGCCACACATGTATAAGAGATAGAAATTTATACCAAATTGAGCTCGCATTCAACTGGGTATGAAGATTTAAGTCTTGATATAGGCCAAAATTGAAGAATCCAAGAGACCCACATCCAAATCTTGAAGATGAAACCCTTTGGATCTTCAAGTCTTCAAAAACCTCTCAAACTTAGAGAAAAAAATATCAAAAAGTACTATTCTATATAAAAATTATAATAATTGTTCGACTCTTAAAACTACAACTCTAACTAGTATTTATAGTTTTCACAGATTTGTGCTGCAGCGGATCATTCGGCATCGTTAGTCGAAATCACCGATCAACCCGGCGATTCATCCTTTGGTGTAGGTTATCGCCGTCTTGCACCAGCCATCAGCATCATCATGCTCTAGGTCATTGGGCGACATGGTACTACTTTGCGGAACTTCTCGGCTATGCGCCGACTGCTCCCTTTTTCCGTCGACTTGATCCTTTCCTTCAGGGCTCATCACACTGGAACAAAAGGCAAAGTAAGACCCTTTAACGACTCACCAAGTGGACTCGGCGATCCTCAGGCCTTCATTTCTTCGTTCTTTACAGCCTTTTCGTTCCTTTTTGCGACGTAGTGTCCATGCTTTCCTTCAAACTTCAAATACCTGAAACTTAAGCGTTTTCATCAGATATTGAGATAAATTAAGCATTTGAGGACACAATTTCTATTAAAATATAGCCCTAAATGAGTCCAATTTGTGGACTCATCAACACCCCCAATTTAAACTTTTGCTTGTCCTCAAGTAAAACTCAAGTTCAGCAGTTCAACAAGGATGTCTCAAACAGTGCTACACAAGACTCAATTATGAATGTACATATCAAGACTCAATTTACTTATGCAAGGATCAATTGTGTACTCAAAGATTCAAGTTGTGACACACCATTCCCAAAGATTCTCAAGCTCGCAATACTTGCTTTAAATGCAAGTTCAAGCTCAACAAAAGCCTTCAAATTCCTTCACACAAATGATGATTCCATTTTAACACACAATGGTATAATCAATTTAAAGTTCAGGAATCAGATACAACTCTCACACTCACAAATATGAACACAATGCATGCTTTCACCCATAAGTTTGCCCATATTTTCCAATCAACATTTGTTTCGACTTTCTCAAGATCACAAAAGGTCTTAACAAGGATTGTAACGGGGCTGAGTGCAAAGGTATGGTCATTTAGGCTCAGTGACTTTTATCCTCATGAAATGTAGTGCTCTCAACACTTCCTTTCTTTTTCCTTCATCATTTTCATTAGTGTATCATAGGTCATCCTATTATTCACTTCCCATGGATTGTTCGGAACCGTATTTCTTAGGTACTTTATTCCATAACTTTCTCTATTTTTTCTTTTCTTCTCTTTTTCTCTTTCTCTTTTTTTTTATATGGAAGGGTTCCATTTTTCTCAACACCATTTCCTTGCACTTCTTGACTTTCCCTTTTCTTTTTCACCACACCCCCAACTTAGGCTTTTGGCCTAAGTTGGCTATTCAATTAACCACAATTCAAGAGGATTATAGGTAATGGATTAAGAAAGGTCTTGTTTTCATCAAGTTTGTTTCAAAGAAGGGTAAGGCTCAAAGGGTGTTCAAGAGAGAATAACACGCTCACAAGGTAGGTCACAAAAATGGTATATGTCAAATTGGTTCACACTCTTCGAAGTTGCCTAAGATCATATCAAGAGAAAGTCTGACTTAGTCAACCGGACCAACAGGGAAAATTCTAGGTGTTGTCATGCATGGTTCCTGGTAAGCTTATCACACAAGGCATCGACACTTAAGTCAAACAAGACTCCACACTTTTGCTAGTGTGCAACGGTCATCACAAGAGAATCGATTTGATAAATGGCACAATGAGATGCAAAGAGTTCACATATTGTCTATGCAACTTCATTTGACCTCATTGTAGCCGTACATTCATGTTTGTTCGATTGTAAGCACTATTCAGTTCATCGGTATTGATCGAAACCGAGACTTAAATTTGCTAAGGAACAACCAGATTCAACACATGAGAGGTGGAACAAATTTTTTGGATG
>JAJOOH010040832.1:0-10887 GCA_029582605.1 Solanum gracilifrons
GGGAACTTATTTCCATTTAAAGCTTAGCCTAGTCACTATTATCTTACAAATTTCTTATCAAAATCATGTACCCAACTATTTATCTCAACTTGTATTACGGTCACACCCCAAGAACACTTCCCCATACTTGATTTTCTTGTTAATTTTTACTATTTTTTCTACTTGTGACAAAACCCCAAAATCGTTATTCGACAGTTTAGTGTCATCCTCTTTATTTACCATGTTTTTGTTCTTTAATGTCTTTAGTTACGACTAGTTAGAGCTTGATTTTTTTTCCTGATAATTCTCAAAACCACTTACTTAGGACAAGACCCCAACCTTTAGTTGGGTTACTACACTATCGACGATCGTAGACACTCATACTGTAGGTTAGTATCGTTGGTCACGATAAGCATCAAAATGGCACCAATGTCGGTGAGTGGTGTTATTTGGGATTTCGTAGTTACATCGAATTTTTTATTCTTTCTACTTTTAGTGCTACTAATCTAAATTGTATTTTTGTTTTACTAGTTTGAATATCAAAGCAGGTATCTAAGGATGGAAAACCATTATGGATACGACACGGATCATCCCCTTTTTAAACTATTGAACCTCACGGACAACATCCTAACCTTCAAACAGAAAGGGGATGAGACTATTCAGGAAATGTGGCTGAAGTTTCAAGCAGTGCTGCAACCATGCCCATCTCACGAGATGACAGAGAAGGGGCTACTGGAGTGCTTCTACTAGGGTCTAGGACCGGAGAATAGAGATATAGCTGATCAAATTTGCGAGGGCGGTATGATACACCAGCCCTATAAAGTTGTAGCAAAACTCCCTAATGGCATGTTAGAAGCCAACAAAGAAGCCAAAGGGAAGCAGGAGTGGGACACACTAGCTACCCAGTTGAATGTTCTATCTACTAGAGTCAAAGAATTGGAGGCACAAGCCACGGGGAAAGAAAAGCACTCCTTTCTTCGAGAATGTAGGTATATGAATAAGCAGAGAGGTATACTAGATGATGAAACCCTGTCACACATTCAACAAAAGATTTAAGCACATGAGATGATGTTGAATAAGGTGAAGGGAAACGTCAAAATGCTAAACGAAGCGTCAGCCTCTCACTACATGACAATTCAATTGTAGGATGCTCAAATCACCCATTTAATGACGGGTCACTATCCTCCATTCGCCGAAGATTCACCTAATTACACCATGGGTGATTCCGAGGACAAAGAGTAGTATTTGTCTTACCTCATGCCGCGACGTTAACTCATGCGCTATTTGTGAGGCAACCCAAAACCCCATATTATCTTATTTTGGCATACTAGTAAACTAATAGTGTCTTAAGTTTTATAGACTGAAGCGTAAGAGGTGCCAAAGAGATGCATAATGGCGAGCAACAGATCCAGTTGGCGAGTCACCGAAGAAGTCGGCGATTATATCTACTATGTCGTTAGATTCAAGATTTCTTCAAATTCTAGAGTCTGTAAAACTCGGCGAGCTCATCACAGTTTCGGCGAATCGCCCACCTGATTGGCGACCCAGATGGTCACCGCCGTTCGAACATCCACTACTGCTGAGAAGTTTTATAAAAGTCGGCAAAGTAAAAATTTGTTTGGTGAAACGCCAAATCACTCAGAAACCAAAAGTTGACGACATAATAGGAAGGAACTGGATAAGCTGCAGACCAATGCACATAAAGGCACCTGATTAATCACTTGAGAGCGTGGGTAGAAGATAGGCGCACTGGAATGGTAAGAAAAGTTGTACAAATCTTGATGAATCACTCAGTAATGCACCAAACGTCCCCAGCATACCTTCTGCTTTACGAGACATCTGTTGAAGGACTCAAAATTGAAATAGCTCCCTAACCAGGATTATTCTCTATCCCTATCTCTACCTTTATTTAATTTGACCTCAGGATTATTGTTATACATTTGAGGACAAATGATTTTATCTATTGTGGGGTGAGGCTCACCTTTTTGTGTGCTTGTTTCAGATAATTGTGTTTTGTATATATTTGGGTTTTGTCTTTATAATTGTGTTTAGTACTACTTTGTATATGGATGTTTGAGCTTGTGGCTCCGTTTACTTTTAATTGCAAAATGATTTTGACCCTTCTGAAATTTTTTAAATTTTTCGCACATATTTACCACTCCTCGTGAGTTGAATGTTGCTGTTCTTTTCCAAAAATTTAAGTCAGGGGTTTTGATCAATACCGATTACTTAAATAGTGATCTTAATTGAACGTACATGAATGTATGGCTATGACGAGGCCAAATGAAGTTGCACAGATAATATGTGTACTCTTTGCATCTCGTTTGACTAGACATTTATCGAATTGATTCCTTTGTAATGACCATTGCACACTAGCGAAGGTGTGTAGTCTTGTTTGACTTAAGTGTCGATGCCTTATGTGATTAGCTTAATTTGAACCATGCCTGAATAAAGCTAGAATTTTCCATGTTAGTCTGATTGATTTAGAAAGGTGTCCTCTTGATATGATATTAGGCAACTTTAAAGAGTGTGAGCCAAATTTGACATATACTTCTTTTGTGCATACCTATGAGTGTGTGAAACTCTTTTTGAACACCCTTTGAGCCTTACCTTTGTTTGGAAGAACCTTGATGAACCCTAGACCTCACTTGACCCACTACCTATAATCTTCTTAATTTGTGGTTTAGTAAATAACCAACTTAGACCAAAAGCCTAAGTTGGGGGTGTGGTGAAAAGGAAAAGGAGAAGTCAAGAAGTGCAGGAAAACTCCCCCTTAACCCATTGTGTTGCAGAACAACGGAAACCCCTTCAATCTTAAAAAAAACAATCTGTGGAATAAATACAAAAGAAATCGGGTATCCAGGCAATCCATGAAGGTGAATAAACATGTGACTTAGTAGCAATAGAAAAAGAATCGATAAAGGAAAAGAATGGAATGCCCTGAGAATACCACATACCACGGGGAAGGAGCCACTAAGTCTAAATGACCATACCTTTGCACTCACCCCCATTACAAGCCTTAGAAAGACCTTTTTGATCTTGAGTATGCCGAATCGAAAGTTGATTGGAAAATAAGGGCAAACGTATGGGTAAAAACATGCATTGTATTCCTCTTTTTGAGTGTGAGCGTTGCATCTGGTTCCTGATCTTGAATTGATTAACCTCTGTGTGTGAATATGGAATCATTCTTCATGTCAGGCCATTTAGATACTTTTTGTCGAGTTTTAACTTAAAAAAGTAGCAAGTATTGCGAGCACGACAATCTCCGGCAATGGTGTGTCACAACTTGAATCTTTGAGTACACAGTTGATCTGTGCATAAGTAATTTAAATCTTGTTGTGTATGTTCATGATTGAGTCTTCTGTAGCATTGTTTAAGACACCCTTTTTGAACGGCTGAAATTGCGTTTGCTTAAGGACAAGCAAAAGTTTAAGTTGGGGTGTTGACGAGTCCACAAATTGGACTCATTTAGAGCTTTATTTTGATAAGAATAGTGTCCTAGAATGCTTATTTTGTCTAAATATCTGATGAAAACTCTCAAGTTTCAGGTATTTGAAGTTTTAGTGAAACCATGGATACTTAGGCGCAAAAAGGAATAGAAAGGCTGAAAAGAACGACGAAGATGAAGCCCGAACATCACCAAGAACACTTGGAGATTCGCCGAAGAGATTTACTCTGCCTTTTGTTCTAGTACGCTAAGCCCTTAAGGAGAAGGATCAAAAAGGCGATGAAAGGAGCAGTGGGCGCTTCGTCGAATAGTTCCGTGAAGTAGTACTATATCGCTCAATGGTCCGGAATGAGAAGGTGCTGAAGGCAAGCACGAAACAGCAATGAGACAGACGAAGCCTAGTCGCCGAAGTCATTCAGCGACATCGACTAACATCGCCGAAAGATCTGCCAGTGCGATTTCTGAAGTCTATAAATACTGAACTTATTATTATTTTTAAGAGTCGAACTTTAATTTTAATTTCCAGAATAGAATAGTACCTTTTAGATATTTTCTCTCAAGTTTGGAGAGGGTTTTTGGGAATTTAAGAAAGGAGTTGATCTTCCCCAAGTTGGAAGTGGGTCTTCTCTATTCTTCTTCCTTTTCTTAAATTAAAATTTAATTTCTTATACCCATTTGATTTTACTATCATTTTAGGTGTATTTTGTTATTTTTAGATGTGTTGCTAAAAACCCCATTCTTGGGGTGTGATTTCGCAAATATGTGTTGATATTATTGTTCGGTCTTGCTTGCTGATAGGTTAGATATAGTTAATGGTGATTTCACCTAGTGGTTGTGGTTTAATCTAATGGATTTGTAGTTGCAAATACAAAGCCACTCATGTGTTTGTGGCTTGCCTGAGAGGCAGTTCGCGAAACCAAGATCACTAGACTGATGGCTTAAGTAGCGGGTAGACATGAGGTTCAGCCCGAAAGGGTGAGCCCTAGTCCCATATCCTAACATTCAGCTTGATAGAGTGAGTGGGGTAAGGTGTAGGCTAGTATTGATGCGGCAAATGGGTGTGCGGGAGGAACGCATTTGAAACGGGGTAAGTTTCCCGAGAGGGAACTTATTTCCATTTAAAGCTTAGCCCAGTCACGATTATCTTACAAATTTCTTATCAAAATCATGTACCCAACTATTTATCTCAACTTGTATTGCGTTCACACCCCAAGAACATTTCTCCATACTTGATTTTCTTGTTAATTTTTGTTGCTTTTACTACTTGCAACAAAACCCCCAAATCGTTATTTGACACTTTCGTGTCACCCCCTTTATTTATCATATTTTTTTTCTTTAATATCTTTAACTACAACTAGTTAGAGCTTAATTTTATTTTTCTATAAATTCTCAAAACCACTCCCTTGGGATACGGCCCCAACCTTTAGTTGGGTTACTATACAATCGACGATCGTAGACACTCATACCGTAGGTTGGCTTCATTGGTCACAATAAGCATCAATTATGCAGGTTCATGAAAGCTAGTGTTTTGAAATAAAATGAGTTTATATGATTGATTTTCCTTATGTTGTTGTGCCTTGATTATGAGTTTCCTATAGACTTCATGAGATGAATTGATGAACATGCATTAGTTATTCTTTTTTAGGGTAAATTGTATAGAGGCTCCATGACATTTTGTTGAGCATTCTTTTAGCTTGGAGAAGGTACTTCCTCCTTCAAAATGAGAAATGTTGAGAAATTATGAGAATTCATGCATATTGGCTTGCTAGATACAGTTCATACTCTCTTATAATGCATTTGATTATGTTGAGCTTGGAATTGATGTTTCCTCCTTATTTATATGTATTGCATGCATGATGGGCTGATAGCGTTGGTTTCACCCCTATTATGATGTTTTGAGAATGTCCTAGCTGGGAGTTGATAGTTTCTCCTTGGTTGTATGCATTGCATTGTCGGTTAGGTTGTTAGTTCCTCTACTACTCTTTTAGTACCACTTCAAATCTCATTCAGGGACAAATGGTCCCAAGGGGGAGATATTGAAAAACCCCTAATTCGAAAAGACCAAAATAGAAGCTTTTCAGACCTTCCAGGTGTCATCTACGAAGGGCCAACCACGGCCCATGCTGTGGGCCACGGACCATTGGTAGGTCCGTGGATTGGCCCCTCAGAAATGGTCTAGGCATGCACCACGATGGCACCTACAAATCCTAGATGGGACAACACTATGTGGTCTAGTGTTCGTCGACTAGTGCAAAGTGTCTGACAAGGAGCCACGACTGTGCAGGACGGACCGTAGGTCCATCCACGTTCCGTCGATGGTGGTGTCGTAGATTACTAATTGGCAGTTATTTTCAGGCGTAGTTTGATCGTTTGCTAATTAATCAATTCCTATACTATGTCATTTTTTCTATATTTAGAACCCCTATATAAGCCTTTTAACCCCCAAATTCACCCCATTTATTTCATTCTTCAAAATTCCCAAATGATAACCAATTCCTCTCAAATATTCTATCTCTACAAACTTGAATAAGAAGAATAAAATGATTCATGTAGGGTTTCAAGCTAATGTTCCAATTCCTCCATTGAAGGATAGCTTTTGGACTCAAGGTATGATTGTTTTCATCAATCAATTCCTTTCATCTATGGTGTTCCTAAATTTCTCTATTTCCAAAGGTAGAATTCCCCAATTGAGTTAGGGTTTTCATCTATTATCGTCGGTTCACTGTAACATTGATTTAAATGACTTAATTATGATCTTCTATCTATGAACTAATGAATTGCAATGCTTTTATGATGAATTCCCAGATGAACCCATGTGATCCCTATGTTTGCAAGTTATGAACCATAGGTTGAGGGATTTTGATCTTCAAGAAAGAGTTTTATGAAATTGAACATGTACTACCAGTATTACAGGAATTTATGATGAAATGCATTTGTAATTCATGTTTTCTAAGAATGGATGATTGAAATTTGGCTTTGACCTCAAGGAGGTGAATTATTGACTTATGCATTGTTTTACGAAATCTATGGAAATGTTTTAAGGGTGCTTTAAGAGTAAAATACCAGTGATGATGTTGTGTTGTGAAAGGATATTCTCACGAAAACACATACTATCATGATGCGAAAGGTTTTCTCACATAGAAAGGATTCTTAGGTTGAAAGGCTTTCTCACCTAATTAAATCAAAGACTAGGGGCTGTCTTAATGCATTTAGCTTCAATTGGTTGTCCAAGTTCACCTTTTCATGAGTAATGATTCCATGGTAATTTATGCTTAGCACCGAGTGGATATTGTTTATGAGATGGAAGCTCTCACGTAGTAGTGTCTGTGTTTCAAAAGACATCTCATGAGATGAAAGCCTTCACGAAGTTGAGTCCGGGTTTCTAGTATCAATTTCTTTATCACATAACTATGTGCCCATATAGGTTGATTAGCTAGTAGATCCACTTAATCTATAAGTTCAAGGTTCTACCTTGGGCAAGTAGAACAACCTCGTTTTGGTGTCGGGTATACACCGAATTCCATGTTATAGCTCACATGGTCTTCTGTCGGTTAAGGATACGTCCCACAAGTAAGAATGAACTAAGGTTTCTCAAGGAGTATCACATATGAGTTCAAGGGTTTTAAAGATGAAGTTAGCATGCATTAACCATGATTTATGACTTATGTTTTATAACTCTTTCATATGATGTTTAACTTGGCAATTGCATGTCATGAAATAAAATGTCCTTTTTAGCATGTTTTAAATAATTTATGCATGGCTACCATAGTTCGTACATTGTTTTGTACTAATGCATACGCTTGCCTACATTCTTCCAAAATGTAGGGTCCGATAGACATGTTTCCGAGTCTCGTGGCTAATTGTTGAGTTCCTGATTTCCCCAGCTTTGGTGAGTCCTCATGCTTCGAGGACGTAGTTATTGTTTTAGTTTCCTTCTTGTAATTCTCTTTTGAACTTGATGTATGACTAGGCCCAATTTCATTCTATTGTATCAGATGGCTATGTTAGAGACAAGAGTTTGGACTTCCGCCTTTTGTTTTATAAAATGTTTTGTACTTGGACTATTACTTTACTCTTATTTCTCCATTTCTTCTTTTGTGAAAGTTAAGCGGCTTGTATGGAGTCCTTAGGGGTTCTATACACCATGTTACATCTAGGGGATACCCCTGGGTCATGGCATTGCCACTCCCAATCAAGATACGCCGTAGGATCACACCTCCCTTCAAAAATAGAAAGACTAACCCTTTTGGGACCGAGACCCCTAACACATCCCCCATATCTACCTTGGTTCCTATATCCCGACAAGTGTGCATTAAAATGAGAAGTGTATGGTGTAGTATCCTTAGACAGTAGAGATGCACACTCTCTTCTTCCCATCAGATGACTTTGACTTGAACTAGTGTAACCATACAAACCGTTTCGACTAGAGAAAGGATTACCACAAGACAAAGAATATGAATCTTCACAGGCCTTTGGGGCATGCTCCTCATATTTCCTATATAGTAGAGTATTATACATCACCTCACCTTTATCCTTTGACTGGGAAGTGTAATATGTTATGTCACCATCATAGGGACCATCTTACATTCGAAGTGGGAGTAAGATCTTTCATATGCTCCATCATCATCATAGGAACCATCAAAAGTTTCTTCGTCCTCTCCATCTTTACCATAAAAGCTATGATCATCATTTTTCTCAATTATCCTCTGGAAGAGTTGCTCTTATTCCTATTCGTCTCTTGATCATGGCTATCATAATAGCCTCAATAATCACCATCATCCTCGCATCCATGGTCTCCTTCACTACAATCATAGTCTCCCATATCACAGTCACATGGGTCTGAAGGTATTGATGACACGCTTCCTATAACTCCTTTGTACCTACAAATTGAGCAAACAAGGTTAGTAGTAAAAACTCCTTACCAACACTCTCATTTCATCACCTTCGAATACCTCACAAATTGGATTAGCTAACATTAAACCTTTTTTCAATCCGAGGGTACAAAAGTGTCTATTAAGCTCTTTGTCAGAATATATCATTGTTCAAAGAAAATGGATGACTCGATTAAAACAAACGGACATGAATCAAAAAGTTACTTACGGAGTAAAAAACTAAAAAAAACACACAAAGAGAGCACAAGAAAGAAAACTGATACTACCAATCAACAACTAAGTCAGGACATTTACTAGTTGGAAATTAGTTTTTAGAATCAAAGAAGTGAGTAGGAATCAAGGAAATGAGACTAGGAAGTTAGAACATGAGATTCGTCATAAAATGAAGCTCGGGTGGCCAAACTTAAATTTATTTTCGCCAAAAATCGAGTTTAGTTCACCAACTTACTCCCTCTAGCTCACCGAATGTATTCAGCAAGTCGCCGAAGTGACCCTTATCTAACTGAATTAACCAGAAACTAAATTTTGATTCGGTGACCTCAACTCCAATTTGGCGAGTCACTAAATCTGTTTTGTAAGCACGACTTAACTCGTCCAATTGACTTTCAGCACACTTCTAGTTCCTTGACCTAGTACTTCCTCTTCCATTTGGATCAAACATCTCATTTGATGATTCTTCTCCTTGAATATTTGAAGATTCCCAAGAACACTATGAACAAGGTGAATATCCAAAATCGCAACTCTGTCAATTCGGCACAAAATTACATAAAATTTGACATCTAGGCTCTCCTTTATATGGGAAAAAATCCCCAATACTTTTTATGCTTTAATTCAAAGCCCACTTCATCACATTTTGAAACCCATTGCCTTTTTTCTTCAAGTCATGAAAAACACCCAATTTTCAAACCCAATAGATTTCTACTTCGGTTTCACCCAAATTTCAGATCTCAACTCCTAAGCATATAGATATGAAACATCAATACAAAAATCTTACACCCACTCGATGTTCTTCAAATTTCTTCAATCTACAATGGTGGATTCTTCAATCCTACTCCAATCAATGTCAAATCTCATATCTAGACTCAAGTAAGGCTAGGGAACATTAATCTAGCCTTAGAAACTTCAGACAAGACTCAAATAAACAAAAAAAAATTGGGGTTTTCTTGAAAATGATTTTGACACTTTTTTTGTAGTACCAAACCCAAGACTAGAATTGCAGAAACGAATCTAAGCACGGACCTGATACCAAATGATGTAATTCTCTTTATCAACTATGAATGAAAATGTTGAAATCCAACACCACAATTAATGATAGAAGAATTTATACAAGAGAAGGAACAGTTGGCAACTAAAGGATGTATTAAATCCTAAGGAAATTGAATGTCTAAGCAACCCCCATTTCTAAACAAAGTTCAATAGAAGCTTCACCAAGCTCTCCAATCTCTCAAAAGAGATCCAATTCATCAGTCATATATATTAAAAGTCATATATATTAAAAATACTTTACCTAAAAGAGAACCCAAACTAGATATTTATATTTTTAGGCCATTATTACATAAGAGGCCCAAAATGGGGAAAATGGAGAGTTGGGTCGTGCTTGCCCTAAGAGACTTGGTGAGTCGCCGATCCAGTTTGCGAACAAGCTCTTCTATGTAGCTCCCTATAACTTTAGGCAAGCTTCGAGCCCTCACTTGAGCCAATAGGCGAGTAACCGAACTGACCTCCTGCTCACCGAATGTGGCAGCTTCTCTATAGCTCCCTGGTTTAGGCAAGCTTGGAGTCCTCACCTAAGACATTAGGCGAGTTGCCAAAATGACCTCCAACTCGCCGAATGTGGCATTTTCTTCACTTTCTCTTACTTTCTTCATTGGACCTCCCACACTCCAACCTATCATCCAAACGTTGTATTGCTCAAATGGGAGCTCTTTCTAATCACGTATATTACTATTCAAGGCATACAATCCCCTCTTTCTCATCAAATCAAGCTCAAAAACCACCATCTTTGTGAAAAAACCTTTCATAGTTTGAAGTTCCAAAACATGTGTTTGAGTGAATGTCCTTGAGGCAATCTCGATTGCATCAATCCTCAATCTCCCCATTAATGAACTTGCACATATTCTTTTCAACCATCGATGCCCTCACATCCACAGACTGGGAAAGATTTCCCATTTGGTATATCATGGCTTTGGTCAAGGTGGTCTGAGAGATAGGAGTAGGGGAAAATACATGTGCAATTATAGTGGAAGAAGATGGCATAGTGGAAGGTTGGGGTATACCTGACAGCACCACAAAAAGAGCAGGGGGAGTGGCCTCAGCCTTAAAAGTGACATGATCAACCTCGAGAATAGTGTCTGGTGGTGGAGGCTTTCTCCTAGCCGCATTATGCCACAGGTAGTCTGTCTCAATTATCTGGATGTTATTGGAGGAGACGAGGGTGATTTATGTTTGCGTAATCAATGACATAACTTTCGATGCAAGTGTCTACGATCGTGCAATAGTATAATAACCCAACCTAGGGTTGGGGTCGAGTCCCAATGGAGTGGTTTCGAGAATTAATAGATAGATAAA
>JAJOOH010040833.1:0-12547 GCA_029582605.1 Solanum gracilifrons
TTTTGTTTCTCAACATAGTATTTATAATATTTTAAGAGCAAAGTTTACTAGTACATAAATTGTTTAGTTGATTCTCACCTTAAATATCATATAATTTAATGTTTAAATACAAAAATATAATATGAAATTAATGATATTAATACATATCAAATTTTGTATAGAATATATTGTAATTCTTACTAAATTTGGAGAGTAGTTTTCTAAAATTAGTTGACCTAACTATGGTTATGATATTTGTTAATATATATAATCTTGACCTTTAACTTTAAATATGACACATGTCTCTAATCTAGACGTGCACTTGACGAAATGGAGGGAAGGGGTAATGGAGGGGAGCCGGATCCGGTTGCGTGGGTCCTGTAGTAAAGATTAGTTATGATCAGTGATGCAATTAGAAATTTTATCATGGGTGTCCAAGAATAATGATGTGTGGCTGTCAAAATAAAAAAAAAATTGTGTTATTTGGAGTTCAAACCCGGAACTCCTTCATCAAATTGACAATGTTACCACTGCGCCAAATGCCAAAGGCATAACTTTTTTCAAGGGTGTCCAACATTAAATATATGTCCTTTAAACGTAGAATTTGACATATACATAGATGTCAGTTTCAGATTGGTTTCAAGTGGAGTATTGGCTGGCTTTGCTCCACTTAAACCTGCTTCTGATATTAATTCTAGAGCATATTTTCTTTGACACAACACGATTCCCTCATGTGACCTTGCAACTTCTATTCCCAGAAAGAATTTAAGTTCTTCAAGATCCTTCATTTTGAACATTTCTTACAGATCTTTTCTAGCTTGATTTATCAGTTCTTGATTATTCCCAGAAACTAGGAGATCATCCACATAGACAAGAATGAACACCAATTTCCCTGTCTTTTTTGTGAATAATGAGTAATCATAATGGCTTTGAGTGAATCCCATTTGGACAAGAGCATCAGTCAGTTTTCTATTCCATTGTTTTGGTGCTTGTTTAAGTCCGTACAGTGATTTGTGAAGTTTGCAGACCTTCTTAGACTCCCCCTGTCCAACAAATCCTTCAAGAATCTGCATATAGACTTCCTCAAGAAGATCACCATTGATGAAGGCATTGTGAATATCCATCTGATAAATGCACCACTGATTGGAGGCTGCAGGAGCAATAAGGGACCTGACAGTGACCATCTTTGCCACTGGTGAGAAGGTTTCAGAATAATCTAACCCAGTTTGTTAATTGAATCCCTTTGCCACTAAACAGGCCTTATATCGTTCAACTTCCTCTGAGGCTTTATACTTCACCTTATAAATCCATTTACAGCCAATAGGAGTCTTTCCAGCTGGGAGGTCTACAATGGACCAGGTATGATTATCCTCTAAAGCAGCAATCTCAAGTTTCATAGCATGAATCAAGGAGGGATCTTTGACAACTTGAGTAAAGGATGTAGGTTCTTGGATTGAAGAAAAAACAGATAGAGCATGTTGAAAAGATTTAGAGAGGTGAAAGTAGGACACATAGGAAGACAAAGGATAAGAACAAGAGTTAGATAAGATGAAGTCATTCATCCAGGCAGGTGGATGTTTGGATCTGAATGATTTTCTGAGTTCAACAGCAGAGTTGGGGACAGGTTCAGGATGTGATGAACATGCAGGGTTAGGATGAGTTGCTTGGGGATTAGACGAAAGAGTGACCTCTAGACTAGAAGAATAGTGGTGTGAGGGTGTGACTGAGTGTTGGCCTCCAGAATAGGAATATCTAGTACTGGAAATAGAGGAGTGCCAACTGATTTAACATCAGTGAAAAGGAAAACTGACTCTTGAAATACTACATTTCTACTGGTGAAAAAGGTTTTGGAGTGAAGATCATATAGCTGATAGCCTTTCTAAGTTAAGGCATAGCCCATAAACACAGCAGGAATGGCTCTAGCCGCAAATTTGTCAGAGAATTTGGTAGTAGAGGCATAAGTGAGGCAGCCAAAAACTCTGATATGAGATAATGAGGGGGGTTGATGATATAAGAGTTCATAAGGGGACTGAAACTGGAGAAGTTTGGATGCAATTCTATTGAAAAGATAGATTGCAGTGGTTACACACTCTCCCCAGAACTATAAAGGGAGGGAGGCTTGAAATCTAAGTGACCTGGCTATACCCAAAATGATTCTATGTTTCCTTTCTACACTCCATTTTGTTGTGGAGTGTAGACACATGAGCTTTGATGAACTATGCCAAGGTGAGGCAATAAGGATTTAAACTCATTACTAAAGAATTTACAGCCATTGTCTGTTCTCAACACTTTAACAGATGTAGAAAACACATTGTTTATTTCTGTAAGAAAATTTCTTAGTACAACAATGACTTCAGCTTTAGACTGTATTAGAAACAGCCAAGTAAACCTAGTAAAATCATCTAATACTGTGACAAAAAACCTCTTGCTATCATGAGTTGGAACTCTATATGGACCCCAAATGTCACAATGTAACAATTCAAAAGCAGACTTAGATCTAGAACAACTCAAAGGAAAAAGGAATTTTTGTGTGTTTTGCCAAAGGGCATACAAGACATATATGACTTATAGGTTTGAGATATCTGAGACTTGCATGTTTGTTGATGACTTCTAGAGGTGTATGGCCCATTCTTTTATGCTAGAGAATACTAGACTCAGATGATTGTTGAGCAGTGTTGACACTTTGAGTTGGTGACTGTTGTGAATGTTGAGAAATAGTACTGCTCTGGAGAATGTATAGTCCATGATCTTCCCTACCAATTCCCTTCACCATGCCAGTGGAGAGATCCTGGAAGATGCACAAATTAGGAATGAAGGCTACTGAGCACTTTAATTCCTTAGTTAGTTTGGAAACTGAGAGTAGATTAATATTAAAATCAGGCAGGACTAGAACATTGGATATATGATAATTGTTGACGATACTTGAATTTCCTTTATGAGTTACAGATACCACATTTCATGTAGGCAGAGAAACTTTATTCTTCTCAGGGTTTAAAACAATATGACAGTTATATAACAACTCAATGTCTGATGTCATATGATTAGATGCACCTGAGTCTACAATCCAGCTAGCATCTACAGTAGTGAATGGTGAAGTATTCACAATAGCTGCATTTGCAGTTTGAGTGGTAGTTGTCTCATCATTACCTTTACTTAACATCAAAAGAATCTCCTGGTACTGCTCCTGAGTGAAATGAGGTGGTAGTGACTGTTGTTGGGAGGTACTTGCATAAGATGAGCTTCATTGACTAAAGTTAGGCTTAGAAAAATTAATATCATAATCCAGCTCTTCACAGTTGATCACTTGATTAGTAAATTGTTCTTCCCATTTCTTCTTAGATTTAGGCCAGTCTAGAGGGTATCCAATCAGTTTGTAGTAGTTCTCCTTTGTGTGCCCATTGTAACTGCAGAATTCACACACAAGTGTGTGTTTTCTTGGTGGTCTGACACTGTTGTTAGATGGTTGTCTGTTGAAATAGTTACCACCAGAGCTAGTGTTTCCAGAGTTCATGCCACCTCCAACATAACTATTGCTTATAGCTCCATGATTGGTTCCTCCTCCACTGTAACTGGTGACTGCTTCACCACGACTGGTTCCTTCTCCACCATGGCTAGCGCTTCTTCCTATGACAACACCTTTCCCATAGTTTCCTCTCAGATTAGAACCCCCTTTGTGACTAAAAAATACTGCTCATTCTAACCCATCAGTGACTGACTTCATATGTGAGTTGGTTAATACTCTTTGACTCTCATGATTATTGATCAATGAATATGCTCTATTTAGTGTAGGAGTGGGAGACATCATCAGTATTTGGCTCATACACTGATTATACGTCTCATTGAGTCCCATTAGAAACTGTAAAAACCTTTGGTACTCATGATGATAAGAGTAGCTTCTCGACTCAGGACAATGACATCCTGGACAGGGCATAAGTGCATCGAACTCATCCCAAAGAGTTCTTATTCTCGAAAAATAATCAAAAACAGACATAGTTCCTTGAGTGAGGGTAACAATCTCTCTATGCAAGTAGAAAACTCTAGATGCATTCACAGTGTCAAATCTTTCCTTTAAGTCCAGCCAAACTTTGTGAGCATTTGATACATAAATGATACTACTTAACAGTTCCTTCTTAACAACATTCATGATCCATGACAGGACTACTACATTAACTTTCTCCTACTGTTCATGTAGTGATGCATCGAATTTATCTTTGGTGTGCCTATCATCAACAAATCCTAATTTGCTCAATTCCTAGTAAACCTAGAGTCATAGATCTACTCCACAAAGCATAATTCTCAGATCCAATTAACTGCAGAGAGACGAGTGAACTACCTGGAGTGTCATTTGGATGGAGGGATAAGGGATGATTGTGATCGATATCAACTCTACCAGAACCAGTTGATGCAATTGGAGCTGAAGTTCCAGATCTTTCTTCTATCGCCATTGATGAACTACTTTTGAGCTAGATATTCTCGATTCACTGAACTTTGTTGGATCGAAGCTCTGTCCTCGACCACAGTATGAACCTTAGTGAGTTGATCGATGGCTCTGATACCATGTTAAATCTCCACAGCTATTCTAGAACCTTCTATAAAGGAAAGCTAATAGAAGAAGAGAGAAAATCAATTGCAATTTTATTTCATACGTTTCACTGTTACATTGACAGAGTGAACTTCTTCTATTTATAGATCTTATCCACACATTAGGCATGCTCATCTTTACACATTAAATGACTCATTTTCCCTCTAACTAACTTCTAACAAACTTAATGACAGTTAACTAACTCTTAATACATCAGCTTGCATCTCTTGATTCAACAATATACAATATAATTTTCTAACGAAGGGTGTCCAGTTAGACACTCTGAGATGGCTATAGCTATGCCCCTAGTTATGATGATGATCGTGACGGAGACGAAAAGAAAAGGAGAAAGAGAAAAAAAAATCTTCATTTCGGAAAAAGACATATTTTGCCTTTATTAACACTTAATAATAGAGAAAATCCAAATTAATAACAATTTATAAGCACTGTCACCCTCATTTAGAAGATGTGAAATACGAAATGTATCTAAATGGCACAATGAGAGTCGTGTTAGATTTGTTCAAATGAAAAAAAGATGAAGTTTAAGATATTTAAATAAAATATCTAAACTAATTCGTTTATATATTCTACCTATGAAATTTGATTTTTTTTCATTTTTAAAAATGTTGCCCACCCATAGAGGATAGGGCTATAATATTTAATTTACACTTAGTTTCACGTGGTCTTAACTAATAGTAGTTTCATTTTTTGTTGGAAAGCTAAAATATGAGAGCTAAAATATCAAGTCTTTATTTTTTAGGCTCTTATATTTTATTTTTATTCGAAATTATTATCTTTTATCCTATAAATCGAATGATTTCTTAAAAAAATGTTCTTTGATTTTTTCTTTTAGGGTAAAGTCAATTCAAATTTAGTACATACTTTTTTTAAAATTTGTGTTCTTAAATGTCATAATATTGATGTGGTTTTTAATTTATAAAAAAATTTCATTAATAATAAAATAAAAAGTGTTAAATTTAATTATTTACAATTTAAGAATGTGTCGTTTAAAACTAAAATAAAAAAATATAATATCTATACATATAAATTATATATTTTTAAAAATAATATCTAATTGAAATTCCTCAATAGTGCAGTAGGTGAAGGAGGTTTCCAGCTCATGCAAGACTGCAAGAGTAAGCATAGAAATGCCTCAATTTATTATTTTTAATAATAGTAACACTAATATTTTTCTTCCACTGTTTTAGACATAAAAATACTTTATTATATAAAGTATAAACCAATTTAGGTAATAACTAATTAAATAATCATGAATAATTTTTAATAAATATTAATTAATCATCTGATAAAAATATAACAGTACTTGATTAATATGTTAAATACTAAAAGGGAATTTAAACTATTAATATGAGTATATAACTTAAATTTTATGATCTTAAAACTAATAAAATTGGCATAGTCAAATAACAAGTGATTTCAAGAGGATACATTTTTCACATTTCAGGTAGAGCTGGTTGCAAACTGTACATTCGAATTCGATTTAGTGCAAATAAAAAATAGATAACTTATCCTTCATCTTCGATGTTAAAATTATGAATTTGAGTTACTATTTAAATTTAATAAAATTAAAAATCAGCAAGTCAGTTTCCGTTTAAATCTTAAGGTTATAAGTTCGAATCACTATTTGATTTCAATTTAATAAAATAGACCAGCTACCTCTCACTTCAATTTTAAGTTTGACGCTTAACCATTAAAAAAAGAAGAAGCTATTTCACTTTATTTAAAACTTTTAAGTTGGAGTCCATATTATGTTTGACAGTAGTATTTAGATTTCTTTTTAAGAGTTTGGATGTATTTTTTCAATAAAATAATTTATATCCTCAATTTTTTAAAATCTAGCAAAATAACTCAACTTGACTTTTTTAATTCTACTTTAATACAAAAAGTAAATAACATTACTATTGAACATAGAAAGAAATCACATGGAGCTAAGTTTTCGTCTCCCATAACATCGCCAATAAACTACGATTTTCGCTATTGAAACAAGCTTGGAACAAAATTTTCATCAAGATGCAAAGTCTAAGAAGTAAAATTATTTGTTAATAAATCTATTCATTAATGCATAAATTAAATAACACTAATAAATAACTATTCTTTAATAAATTTCTCCCACATTGCGTGAATAATTTTTTCTCGTCGAGTACACATTTTTCGATCAATTATTCTTTAATTTTATTGGTGGAAAAAAATAAATAGGGTAATTTTTATAAAAAACAAAAGTTAAAATAATATTTTAAAATAAAATAATAGTAAAAAGTAAAAATGCCTTTTTTATATTTGATAATTTTATGACCAAACAAAAAAATTGAAATAAAATAAATAATATATAAAAATAAAGTAAATAATATGAAATTATTATTTAGATTCAGTTTAGTAAAAATTAAAAATTGATAAGTCATCTTCCATCTCCAACTTTTCTAGGTTCGAGTCGCTTCTCGAAAGTGTAAAAATAAGAGGGAAAATGGTCAAAAATGTCCTTAAACTATGTAAAAGGAACAAAAATGTCTTCTGTTTATAGTTTGGTTCAAAAATGCCCTTACAGTCAATACTTTGGCTCAAAAATGCTTGCAATCAATACTTTGATCCAGAAATGCCTCTATAGTTACAAAATGGGTCAAAAATGCCCTTTTTCGAATAAATATAGATATTTTTACTTTTTAAACACATTTTCATCCTAGTTAAAATATTATTAAAGAACATTATTCTTGTTTTCTTTCTTCTAAAATCACTTTAACAAATAAAAATGTTGGAATTGTTTTTTTCTTCTTAATCTCATTTTATCAATTAAAATAGAATAACTTCATATATCTTTTCGACATATAATATATGTCACATCTATAAGATCATAGTATATCTATCATTAATTTATATTTATATAACGATAAAAAATAATGATAATAAAACAAGAAATATTTTCATTTTTTATTTTTTTCTGAATTGAAGTAAGATAAACATTTGCTAATTAAAAAAACATTATTAGAAAAAGAATGTGTTGAAAAGAAAATAATAATATATTTATTTGAAAAATGAGTATTTTTGACTCATTAAATAACAATAAGAGCCTTTTTGGACCAAAGTATTAATGACAAGGGCATTTTTGGACCAAACTACAAACGGAGGGTAGTTTTGTTCATTTTGCATAGTTTAAAGGCATTTTTAAACCAAAATATTACGGAAAGAACATTTTTGAGTCAAACTATAAACGGATGACATTTTTATTCATTTCAATTAATTAAATTAGTCAAAGTTCAAAATAGATATTTTTTATTTTTTTTATTTTTGTACTTTCCTTTAGTGAAGAGGAATGTAATTTAAATTATGTCATTAAATGTTTATAATTTATATTGCAAAATTAAACTAGTTATAAAATTATAGTTATGATATCAGAAAAAGACTGTAATTAAAATTACTATGTGTTAAATATTTTTGTTTGCGTATATAACAGGGGGAGTATTATACTGTGGCAGAGGCAGACAGTTGCCGCTCTGATTTCACCTCAAAAACTCTACAAATCCCACCTTTGATCCAAAATCAACCATGGAGAGCTTTTATAGTGTTTCCGCCATTTCTCCAATTTCGAAAAATGTTGGATTTTCTAGGATTAGGACCGATTTTGCAACTTCAATTGCAAATGGGGAACTTTTTTTGAATAATTATTCATCTAGTATCCTGAAGGTGCAGTCTCAAAAATCAAGACATGCATTTGTAGTCAAAGCTGATTCATCTGTTGACACCACAAAGAAGGAAAACAGGGAGCCTGTGAAACCGCTTTACTCTTCTACGCCTTCTAATCGTCCTCTTCGAACTCCTCATAGCGGGTAAGAAAACTTCTAATCCATTTCCTTTAATTGATGATTTATTTGAATGGAATTCAAATGTAACAGTAATTTTCTCAGAAAAAGATTTGATTTTTAAGAACCCGTCGAATTTGTGTGCTTGGTTTTTAATTGAAAAGTGAGGGAGGAAGTTGTTGGGAAGAATTGAAAATATGGGTATGTCAAGGAACTGTTATCTTTTAGGTAAATAAATGGTTTCTTGCTTCTATTCTTGTGTTCTGTATGTTACAAAAAATATCATTTCATTTGTATATAATCAAGACTAATAATCTGAGAGGTGGGATTGGGTGGTGGGGGTGGTGTCTAGGGGGTGGGGTGAAGATGAGGTGTGTTGGAGTATAGGGAGGAAACAATCAATGTGAATGTCACTTGTAGAATTTATTTTTCCTACTTCCATTAAGGAAGTAATTTTCCTTATTTTTAAGGAACTTATTATTATGAGAGGTGGGGGTTGGGTGGTGGCGGCGGGGTGAAGATGAGATGTGTTGGAGTATAGGGAGGAAACATCAATGTAGAATGTCACTGGTAGAATTTGTTTTTCTTACTGCCATTAAGAAAGTAATTTTCCTCATTTTTAAGGAACTATATTTTCTAAAAGAAAATATTTACCAAATATTTTGACCAACTGAACATAGAAAAATTGGAAAACATTTTCCATTTCCTCCATACCGAACACACCCCATGCAGTATCTGTTGAGAAATTGGAGAGGTGAAGTGATTTGGAGTTAGAATTTTCTTTTTGTTATCTAGAATGCAATGTAGAAGCCGAAGGAATCCATTTGTGATAGCTTACTTTATTTTGATACCTTAGGTATCATTTTGATGGAAGTACCAGAAAATTCTTTGAAGGTTGGTTCTTTAAGGTATCAATTCCAGAGTGCAGACAGAGTTTCTGCTTCATGTATTCTGTAGAGAGTCCTTCATTTACCAAGAAATTAAGCAGCTTTGAGGAGCTGCAATATGGTCCTCGGTTTACTGGTGTGGGAGCTCAAATTCTTGGTGCAGATGACAAGTACATTTGTCAATATAGTGAAGAGTCTTCAAACTTCTGGGGAAGTATGTTTTTTTTTTCCTTTTCTATTGGATCTTGTTATTTTGATCTAGCAATGTCTATCTTTGTTAGCCGTATTAATGCCCGTCTATTGAAGTAGATGATTGAGCTCTTCACATGCTTAGTTGTGATTCTCTAAGTGAAAGCTATTCCTATCCTTTTTAGAAGAAGGTTTTTGTTTTCCTTTTTGAATTGCCTCTAAAGTTATTCAGAGCCTTGTTATTTAAATCAGCCATATAAGGAGTTTTCTCTTTGTGACCACCTCCAGAGTATTGCTAAGACCATGATGATGCAAACTCCAATGACTTTCTTTACTCATGAATGCTCTCACTTATTCTCTTCTTGTCAATCATTTTAAGAAGAGGATTACTTTTCAACATAGCATACATGTTTTTTTTTATATCGACCAAGAATCATGACTTGTCGGTGTTAGACTAGTATCTTTTCCACGTATGTTAACAGTGTTGTCAAAGACGTACTTAATGGGAACTTCAATCAAGGCTCTAAGGCATACTTTTCACTGCCAATGAGTGCAGTTATAAAAATGTGACACTAAGCAATTTCACTCTTATCATATATACATATTTATTTATTATTTATTTTTTATTTTTTTCTTCAATTTCCTTGTTGGTATAAGTCACTCCCCAAAAGAGCTTTGCCTTAACATACTTTGAATATTTTTTTTGGTAGAATCATACTTTAAATTGAGATCAAATAACTTGAGGTAGATAATCAATTTACTCTTTCTTCTCCTCTCGATAAACTATACTACTTCAAAAAGAACTTTTTCCTTCCCTTAGCATGAGCAAATAGTTGCAGAATCATTTTCCTACTATATCTTAAGAAGAAGATGCGTTGGTTGAAATTCTCATATATATATATATAACTAGAAGTGGGCGGTGGGAATTTAACTAGATATAGTATATTTTTTCCACCACAATTGATCATGATCTTTACTAGCTTTACAAAATCAATGATCTGCAAAATAAATGTTCCATCATTTGTAATAAATAGGTGTACATCCTTCTTGTACTTTCCCTCCACTTCCACGTGGAAGTGGAGGTGAAAACCTCTACTCTATTTTATTTCATTTCGTAGATATTCGGGTATTGCATAGGTTCATGGTAAAATACATATAACCTTTTTGAATGTATCACATTTAATGAAAAATATTTTGAATAAAGCTTACCTCATATAGTAATAATTTTTGACATAACTAGACTTACTATCTCTGATAAAATACTAATAAATAATAAAACTCCTATAAAATAAACACATACAGAATTGTATCATAACTAAAGAATCTTCCATAAATATTTGAGGCATCTTAAGAAGAAACTAAAAATATATTTTAAATTTTTAATGTAAAACCGATGTTCTCGAATACGAACATGATTTCAATAAAACTCTCAAATTTAGGCTTGCAAGCCTTCTATACCAGAAAAAGGACAACTGTAAACACCTGAGGTGTCAGTGTCACAATATGTTTGATTTTCATGCATACGATCATTAATCTTGGACTAGTCATACATATTTGTAGCCTTTTTCCATTTGCGCCTTTTTTCATTAAAGCCGAACGTTTTTGCGCTTTGCACTTAAAGCCCCAAAGGACCTTAGAGCCTTTTGCATTTTTCGCTTGCGATAACACTGCGTATGTAGCAATTTATTCTGTCCATTTAAAAAATTTCCTAGTGTACTAACAAATACCAATATCTCATGATCAGGTAGGCATGAACTGATGCTTGGCAACACCTTTGTTGCCCAAAATAGTGCTAAGCCCCCAAATAAGGAAGTTCGCCCTCAGGTCTGTACTTTTCATTGTCTGTCCTCTGTTAAACTTTTATTCTTCATAAGTAATATATTTTTAGAGATCATTTTCATGACATTACAGTTTGGACATTGATACTGCATTTACCTGAGCTTACTTAAATAATCACATGATTACATTAACCCATTGAGTAATTTATTCAGCTAAACACCAATGATGTTGCACTTTTATATAATTGGCGAAGTGTTTGTAGGAGTTACTTGAAGCTAGCCTCTACAGTTCTATTTAATTTGAGTAAACTATTATTATAGATTTCTTCCCTACAAAACTTAAAGATTTTGACATGGTTGTGATAATAGCTACTCCCTCGGTTTCAATTTGTTTGACCTACTTTCCTTTTATTCCGTTCCAAAAAGAATTACCCTTTCCCTTTTTAGCAACTATTTAATTCTAACTTTCCTCTTCACCCACCCAATCCCCCCAACCATTTGACTATCCCACCCTTGAACCCTTACTTCCCATTGCATCCCACTTCCATAGTGTTTTGCTATCACATGTAAATGCTCTTAGGACAATATTTTCTTGCTTACTTACCGAACACTAGAAAATAAGTAAGAAACCCACTTAATTTCCCAAAAAGAACATTTTCCGTCATACCAAACTCACCCTAAATGAATAAAAACTTGAGGCATTCTTTTCAAGCATAGCTTGTAGAAAAAACTACCCAAACAAGTAGCAGTGCGCCAAACTCCCAAGGCATACGAAGTATTAACTTCAGCTATCATTGGTGAAATATCTAGAAGAATCATTTGGTTATTCATGACTGGTGACATTTCCTATAAGAACAAATATGGGACATTAAGTATTTCTTAACTCTATCATTCACATCCCCAGTATGCCCTATGATTGACTGTTTGTCTTTCTAATGGCTTATACAGGAGTTCAATCGCCGCGTCACAGAGGGTTTTCAAGTTACCCCACTTTGGCATCAAGGATCTATTCGTGATGATGGGAGGTAGTTATTTCATTGAGAACTTCTTGTATTGTTTCTGTTAGAATAGAAATATGTATATATTCCTACTTAGAATAGGAAGAAGAATAGGAATAGGAATCCTAGTTAGAAAAGGATTTCAATGTATATGTATTGTCTATAAATAGGGTCTCAATGTAACAATTTAGATACACAATTCAATATTATTTTTCCCATATATTTCTCACATGGTATCAGAGCATTGGTGAGAAACTTCAAGTCACCGTGTCAAATTCCGGCGACGACGGTTGGGACTGATTTGTGTCATCTTTCGTTCTGA
>JAJOOH010040886.1:0-10012 GCA_029582605.1 Solanum gracilifrons
TTCTTCTTCTTGAAATGAACCTATCCTACCATTAAAAGGGGGAATCTATTCCTCATCCTCCCTATCTTTTTCCTCCTCTTCTTCCTCTGCCTCATCCTCCTCTTCTTCATTCTCTTCTTCCTCCTCCTCTTCTTTCTCCTCTTCTTCCTCCTCTTATTCTTCTTTTTCCTCTTCCCTCTCTTCTTTTTCCTCCTCTTCTTCCTCCTCTTTCTCCTCTTCCTCCTCCTTTTCTTATTCTTTGAGAAAGATGATTTCTAATGGTTACATCTATCATCTTATTCATGTCAGGGATACAGATTCAGGAACCCCTATCATTCAGTCGGTCTTCATTGTAAATGAGTTTTTGGAAGTGTTCCTAAATGATCTAAATAGTACTCCTTTGAAAGGGAAATAGACTTTGGGAATGACCTTCTCCCAGATATGCAACCTCTCTCTATTCCTCCTTATCGTATTGCTCTGACAGAACTTAAGGAATTAAAGTAACAATTGAAAGGATTTTTTGGTTAGGGTTTCATCGAACTGGGTATATCTCCATGGGGTGCTCCAATTTTGTTTGTTCGTAAGAATAATGGTTCACTTTGCATGTCTATTGATTATCATATATTTAAAAAGGTTACCATTTAATTATGTATCCTCTTCCAAGGATATATGACATTAGTGTCCTTAATCACCCAGGCAAAGACAATGTGGTGGCTGATGCCATAAGTCACCCGTCCATGAATAATGTTGCACATGTTGAGGAAGGTAAGAAAGAATTTGTTTGTGATGTTCATAGATTGATCCAATTGGGTGTTCAATTAGTTGAATCCAATGGAGGAGCAATATTTGTACATAATTGTTCAAAATCGTCATATGTGCCGTATGAGAAAGTCAAGCAAGGGCATGACATGATTTTGGTTGAGATGATGGAAGTGATGCTTAAAAAGTCCGTTGAGGCTTTCTTCCAATGGGAAGATAATTTTCTTAAATATCAAAGTCGGTTGTGTGTTCCCAATGTTGATGACTTGAAACAACAGATTTTTGCATTAGCCCATAGCTCACGGTATTCCATTCACCCAGGAGTTACCAAGATGTACCATGACTTGCGGGTGATCTATTGGTGGGATGGGATGAAAAGGGATATTGCAGAATTCGTGGATAAGTGTCCTAATTGTCAACAAGTGAAATTTTTCCATCAAAAGCTAGAAGGTTTGTCCCAAAATATTAGCATTCCTACTTGAAAATGGTAAAATGTTAATATGGACTTTATTATGAGTTTACCCCACATTCGGCAACAACAAAACTTCATTTGGGTTATAGTAGATCGTATGGTGATGTCGGCTCATTTAATTCTCTTCAAGGTTTCTTATTCGGTGTAGGATTATTCTAAGTTGTATTTAAGGAAGATGGTTTATTGCATATAGTGCCCCTATCCATTGTCTTCAATCGTGGTACCCAATTTACTTCTCAATTGGATGTGTTTCAAAAAAGTCCTAGGTACTCATGCCAAACTTAGTAGGGACTTTCATCCTCAAACAGAATGGAAAGCGGAGCATACTATTCACACTTTTGAAGATATGTTGAGATCTTGTGTATTTAACTTCAAGGGTAATTGGGACGATCACTTGCCTTTGATTGAGTTTACATGTAATAATAACTATCATTCAAGTATTGGTATGGCTCAATTTGAGGATATTTATGATAGGAGCTCTAATATCCTATAGGTTGTTATAAAGTTGACGCAGTTGCTTTGATAGGTTCTGAATTAGTACACGCAGCTATTGAGAAAGTTCTTCTTATTAGAGAAAGGTTGAAAATGGCTCGAAGTCAGCAAAAGTCCTATGCCGATGTTAGAAGAAGAGATTTTGAGTTTTAGGTTGATGATTTGTTTTATTTGAAAATTTCACCCATAAAGGATATAATGAGGTCTGGAAAGAAGGGGAAGCTTAGTCCCCGATTTGTAGGCCCATTATAGATTTTGAGGCTTATTAATACAGTTGCTTATGAGCTTGATTTACCTAATGATTTAGCATCAGTACATTGCGTATTCAATGTCTCCTTGTTGAAGAAGTGTGTTGGAAATCCGACATCTATTGTTCCTTTGGAAGGTTTGGGAGTTAAAGAAATTCTCTCTTATGAAGAGGTTCCATTGGATATTTTAGATCGCCAAATTTTAAAGTTAAGGAATAAGGAAGTTGCTTTCGTAAAAATGTTGTGGAGGAATCAAATGGTTGAGGGTGCCACTTAGGAGCCTGATATGATGTCCCAATATCCTCATCTCTTTCCCTCCATTCGTACTCTATATTGAGGTATTCAGCTCCTCATGGCTCACTCTTTTTGATTCATGTGTCATGGTCATTGCCATGTTTCCTCATGAATGCATGCTTATGAAAAATCTTATTTTGGAGAATATTAGCTTGATTGATTGCCTCATGGCTACATGCATTTGAGTATAATTGTATGTATGCCTTATGAAATGATGTTTTGAATATGCTTTAGCTTGGAGATGATTTACTTCCTTGGATATGTGCATTTATGAAATTGTATTCTATTGGATGCTAGTTTCTCACCTACTCTATTCATTCTAACTGGAGACCTATTTGAGGATGAATGTTCGAAAGAGGGAGATATTGTAACACCTCAGAAGTTGGAAAGTTGAAAGGAAATGAATATGAAAATAATCTATTGGAGACTGGTTATATGAGTCCAACCTATGGGTTGTAAGAAGGGAACGTAGACAGAGAATAGGGTTTCTGAAAAATAAAGTTTCATTACCTCATTTGACGGTTGACCACGACGGCTCATCAATTTTTGTACTAGTCATAGATTGGTCTCAAAGGTAGGTCGAATACTTCGTGAAATTTTGAGGGTCAATTTGGTTTGTATGGTTACTGCTTATGGACTGTAGAAACCAACTTGATCCTCAAAAATTCACTAAGTCTGGGACCTACCTACGAGACCAATCTATGACCGTAGGAAGACCTATAAGCCGTAGACAGGTTCCATCAAAAGTTGGTCCAAGTTAATGGGTTTCTGAACTTTTGAAGGGTTGACGAGGTTGGTCCTTAGAAAGTCCTATGGACTGTAGGTCCAAGTCATAGAAAGGGGTCGACAATTATTTTAAGGGGTTTTTTGGTTTTATCCTGACGTGATATATGCCTAAATTAAGTCATTTTGGTCCTAATTCTAAGCCTTATATAAGTCTTTTAAGTCTAAAAACTACCCATTCTAAATCATTCTCTTAAATTCCATCCAAGTTCACCCCTTCAAATTCCATCATGCTCAAGGAATAAGAAACTAGGGTTTCAAGCACCAAGGTCTCAAATTCACCATAGAAATTCGGCTTTGGTCATCAAGGTATGTTAGTATTCACCTATGGAGTCATTTCCTACATATGGTTCCTCAAATATTCAAGTTTCACAAGTTAGATTCTCAAGTCAAGGTTAGGTTTTTATTCAACCTTCATGGGTTCTTTTTGTTTATGATTCAATCGACCATTTTCTATGTTTTAATGCATGAATTGAAGTAATTACTTGTGCCCTACCCTAAGCCTCAGGGAGGAAACAGTGGTGGATCCTTATTGATTAGTTGTGCTAGATGTGGAAGAATGCATAAGGGTAAATTCTTAGCCGGTACAGATAATTGCTTTTGTTGCGGTAAGAGTGGTCACAAGATAAATGATTGTTCATAACTTACAGCTAAGGGAAGAGAAAGTAGACAAGCTCCGCCTAGTGGTTCGGGTTCAAGTGCTCCAAAGAAAACCAGTTGTATTAACTTCAAACTTATCATGATCAAGAAGACTCCCCTGATATGGTTACCAGTATATTGAATGTCTTTAATCTTCATATTCACGCTTTGATTGATCTTACTTCTACCTTTTTTCTTTTATGATGACATATGTGGCTAAGAGGTTTGACGTTCTTTCGAATATGTTAATAAACCATTTTTCTATCTTTACTCCTATTGGTGAATCTATTGTGGCTAAGAGAGTCTATAGAAGTATTCCCGACCCCTTATTCCATAGGGTCACTTATGTTGATCTTGTAGATTGTGATATGTAAGATTTTGATGTTATTCTTGGTATGGATTGCCTCCATTCTTTTTATGCCTCTATTGATTGTAGAACCAGAGTGGTCATGTTTAAATTTCCAAATGAGCCCATCTTAGAGTGGAAAGGGTGATATTCTATGCCTAAGATTTAGTTTGTTTCTTGTCTTAAAGCTAGAAAGATGATTTCTAAGGGTTGCATATACCTTCTTGTTCGGGTTAGAAATATGGATTCTAAAACCCCCATCTTGAGTCGGTCCCCATTGTTAATGAGTTTCCAAAAGTATTTCCTGATGATATACCCGGTGTTCCTCCCAAAAGGGAGATAGACTTTTGTATTGACCTCCTCCCATACACACAACCTATCTCTAATCCTCTTTATCGTATGGCTTTGGATGAACTTAAAGAGTTAAAAGAAAAATTGAAACATTTGTTGGATAAGGGTTTCATCTTACTGAATATCTCTCCATGGGGTGTTCTAGTGTTCTTTGTTCTAAAGAAAGATGGTTCACTTTGTATGTGCATTGACTACCGTTAGTTAAACAAGGTTACCATTAAGAACAAATATCCTCTTCCAAGGATATAAGATTTTTTTGATCAACTACAAGGAGGAATTTATTTTTCTAAGATTAATCTCCATTCAAGTTATCACCAATTGATGGTGAAGGAATGACATTTCGAAGATGGATTTTTGAACTTGGTACTGTTATTATGAGCTTTTGGTAATGTCATTTTTATTGACTAATGTTCCTACTGTACTTATGGATTTGATGAATATGGTGTTTATATAATACTATGATATATTTGTGATTGTATTTATCAATGACATCTTGATTTAGTCAAGGACCAATGATGAGCATGAAGATCATTTGAGGATTATGTTGCAAGTACTAAGGGACCAACAACTCTTTGCAAAGAAAGTAAATGCGAGTTTTGGTTGAAATCTCTGGCTTTTCTTAGTCACATTTTTTCTAGTAATGGTATTGAGGTAGATCCTAAGAAAGTGGATGCGGTTAATATTTGGCTTAGACCTCCAGCCTCTTCGAATATTTGAAGTTTCATGGGTTTGGCTGGTTAATGTAGAAGATTTGTTGAAGGGTTTACTTTGATCTCCTCTTCATTAATGGCATTGACAAAATAAAGGTTAAGTTCGTATTGTCTGAAGCGTGTGAGAAAGTTTCCATGAATTAAAAGATATACTTGCATTTGCTCCAGTGTTGACTTTACCAGAACGATCTGATGGGTCGGGTGTTCGATTGATTGACTCCACCAAAGGCGGTGTTATGTTTCATAATGGTTCATAATCGTCTTTTATGTCAGATGTGAAAGTCAAGCAAGGTCTTGATGGAAATGATGTGCTTCGGTATAAAGGTCATTTGTGTGTTCCCAATGTAGTTGATTTGAGGGAGCATATTTTATTGGAAGCTCATAGTTCTCAATATTCCATTCTCCTGGGAACTACCAAGAGGTAACGTGACTTGGGGAGGTCTATTGGTGGAATGGGATGAATAAAATTATTGCATAAAATGTGGCTAAGTGTCCTAATTATCAACAAGTGAAAATTAAGCATTAAAAGTGTGGAGTCTTGTCCCAAGATATTATTATTCCTACTTGGAAGTGGGAAGATTTGAATGTGGACTTTATTATTTGTTTACCCCGCACCCTGTGACAACATGACTTGATTTGGGTTATTGTGGATCGTACGATGAAGTCAACTCATTTCATTCCCTTCAACATGTCTTATTCGGTGGAGGACTATGCCAAGTTGTACTTTAAGGAAATGGTTAGGTTGCATCGAGTGCCCTTATCCATTATCTTCGACCCTGGTACCCAATTTACTTCACATTTTTGAAGTCTTACCAAAAGGGCGTTGGTATGTGTTTTAAGCTTAGTAAAACCTTTCACCCTTAAACCGATAGGAAAGCAATATGTACTACCCAGACTTTAGAAGAGATGTTGAGAGCTTGCGTGGTTGACTTCAAAGGTAATTGGGATGACCATTTGCCTTTGATTGAGTTTGCTTATAATAGTTAACATTCCAGCATTGTTATGTGTCCATTTGAGGCTCTTTATGGTAGGAGATATAGATCCACTATAGGTTGGTTTGAAGTTTGTGAGGTAGTTTTGATAGCTCTCGAGTTGGTACATGAGGCTATGGAGAAAGTTTAGCTTATTAGAGAAAGGTTAAAACAATTCAAAGTCGACTAAAGTCCTACACTAATGTTAGAAGGAGATATTTAGAATTTGATGTTGATGATTGGGTCTACTTGAAAATTTCACCCATGAAGGGTCTGATGAGGTTCAAAAGAAAGGGAAGCTCCGTCCCCGTTATGTGGGCCCATATCAAATTATGAGGCATATTAGTAAAATTTCATATGAACTATATTTGCTTAATGACTTGGTGTCTGTACATCTGGTTTTCCATATCTCCCTGTTGATGAAATGTGTTGGTGATCCAACATCCATTGTGCCATTGCAGAGTTTTGGTCTTAAAAATAGTCTTTCATATGAAGGGGTTCTGGTGGATATTTGGACCAGCAAGTTAAGAAACAATGAAGTTGCATCCGTGAAAGTCTTCTAGAGGAATCAAAGAGTTGAGGGTGTTACTTGGGAGACTGAGGCCGGTATGAAATCCCGTTATCCCCATCTCTTTCCTTGCAACCCTACTTTAGCTTGAGGTATTTATTTCCACATGGTACATCTTTATGTCTTAGTCATTCTCATGTTTCCTCATGCATGCATCCTTATGAAAACTTGATTTTTTAGGAAATGAGGTAACTTCATATTTTTATGATTTTATACATTTGAGTGTGATTTGCATGTATACCCTCTGAAATGATGTTTTGAATATGTTTCAACTTGGAGTTCGTGTTCCTTCTTGATTATGTGTTGTCTATGAAGTTGCATTCTTGTTGGTTGTTAGATCTATTCCCTTACCCTCCTTGCGGTATCTTGAGTTCTATTCGGGGATGAATGTCCCCAAGAGGGAGAAATCGTAACACCTCGGAATTTCAATACGGTCAAAAATGATTTTTTTGTGTTTGAAGTTGTGTCTACGGTTCTCATCTACGGACGTAGGTGGCAACCATAGGAATGGGAAAAATATTTTTTCAAAAGCACAAGTCCCAATACCATTTGTACAGTTTACTAGGATTGCCCGTCATCCCATGTACAAGTCATAAATAAGTCTCGTTGGTGATCACCAGACATAGTGAAATTTTAAAGATTAAAGTTGGTTTCTATGTTTATCACGTATCACCGTAGGAAGACCTACAAGTCGTACATGGGTTCCGTCAAAATTTGGTCTAAATTAATAGTCTCTGATCATTTCTATGTTTGACTTGGGCAGTCCGTCGATGCCAGGACCCAGGGGCACCCCTTAGATGTAACAAGGTGTATAAGACCTCGAGAGGCCCCATACAAGAAAATTTAACATGCCGCAACATAACATAATAGAAATGACTGAGAATTTAAAACTTTTCAATACAATCAAATTCTTTTATAAAACGAGAGGAAGTCTAACATAATTGTCTCAAACCATCTAACATAAAAGAATAGAATCTTGGGACGTAGCCCATACAATAGTTCAAGACATAAAATAAAAACATAAAGGAAAGTGGTGATCACATCCTCGAACATAATGAGGACTAACAAAAACTTCACTTCCTTGATCAACAACGAAGCTAGCCACGAGTGTGAGAGTTAATGTCGCCGGACATTTGATAACAATGTAGGCAAGAGTATGCGTTAGTACAATCAAGTACTTAATATGATGGTTAACATAAACACCATTACATACGCGTTAGTCAACATAATACATAAGGCATAATCATAATCAAGACAAAATAAGAATCATAATGAAAGAGGAATACTTCCTTAAGTAACCTCACTTATCCTTAGCCAAGACATAGGTCATCCGCCTCTAGTCAAGCTTGCATCATGGAAGGCATATCTAGCAACACTCCAATCAAATAATCTTCATAACATAACTATATTATTCATACTTACTTTTAAAGACATGGGGATTCGCCTTAATTCCTAGCTTATAAAGGCTAATGGGTATTCTTCTCTTGCCGTACTTAATTTTAGATTGCGGGTACTCGCCTCCACAATCTCATCATATGACACGGGTACTCGCCTCCACATCATTTCATAAGGAGCATGGGTACTCACCTCCATGTCCATTCATCATAGTAAGAATGCGGGAACTCACGTTTTGTTCAATTCTAAGAAGTGTGGGAATCACCGCATATCCCTACATATGGAGGTCAATGGTAATCACCTCTACCTTAATCAATTACATAAGCTTTTAGTATAGATTCATTTTAGGTGAAAAAATCCTTTCAATCTAGAATCATTTATGTGAGTAAACCTTTCATGTTCATTAAATCATGCTTATCAATTCATTATGGGAAGTATCCCTTCCACATCATAAGATTTACTCTCAAACCACTACATCTCATGAGCATCATCTATGCTTTAATCTCAAGAAGTTAACAGCATATTCATCATATATATTTCAATGCCGAGCAATTCTAAGCCTAATTCATCAATCCTATAAAGAGAAATCTAACACACAAAGTTTCCATTCATGGCATCAACCCAAATCATATAAGTTCTACTGTAGCTTCATCGAATAAGCATGGCCACATGTTATTTATCCTAAATACATGAAATTCTATTAATTTAATAATAAACATTCATAATCCACTAAATTGGATCAATATTCATCATAACCCAGAACATTGGAAAAAACCCTAACTAGAATTGAGGAAATTCTTCTTCAAGTTGTGGGATTCTAGGGGACTCCATGGATGGGAAAATTCATGGACGAAAACCTACCATACCTTGATCGCAATGCCCTCAAAATCTTGAAGATAGAGAGACTTGATGTTGACCTTGCTTTAATGTCCTTCTTCTTCTTTCACCTTCTAGAGAGAGTTTCTGAGAGAGCATTTGGGTTTTCTTTTGGGAATTCAGAGAATGACTTAATTGAGTGAGTTTAGAGGGTCTAAAATCCTTATATAGGTAGTCTAGGTTTAGGCAAACGACAACACATTGATTTGATGAAAACCAGAAAAGACCCATGCTCCCCTATAATAATTGCTAGCTCTCGATCCACAGAACCCTGACCGACGGACTGTCTACTGACCTACGGTCCGTCCTAGTCAGTCGTAGTCTGTGGTTAGAGATATTTAGGCCCAACGACGGCCACTGGACCATGAGGCTTGGACCCACCTACGGTTTGTAGGTCCCCCCGTGGTCCATAATTGGACCAATTTCTGAAACTCTCTACCCACGGCCCATTGGTCAACCCATAGGCCATGGTTGGCTCTTGTGGATGGCACCTTCAATTTCTCAATAGCTGCTATTTTGTCTCGTTTCAAATTTGGGGTGTTACATTATCTCCTCCTTGGGATCATTCGTCCTCGAATGATATTCTAGGCACATTTCTAGACAAAAAGACTCAAGACTAGTAGGCCATCATGCATGCAACTCATCTAAATGCACACCACCGAGGAAAACCTTCATCTCCAAGCTAAACTTACTCAATCCACCTTAAGGAAGAAGGAACTAAAACTAACAACCCAATATGCATGAAATTTTCATATTTCTTACACTTAAGGAGGATCTACCATCTCCAAACTAAAAAGTAATGCTCAACACAATCTCATGGAGCCTAAATACAATTTATGCACAGAGTACATATTCAAGGAGGAAATCTCCACCCCAAGTCAAGGCATGCTCAATAACTCATCTCATGATAGGTCTTAGGATAGAAGGTAAAATGACATACTTTTAATTAAAATAATTAGGAAAAAGACCCAAAATCCCTTTAGAAAAATCTGTCGGCTCAACCTACGGACTGTAGATCTTTCTATGGTTCGTACTGGTATATTGTAGACAAAGTACTAGGACCATGATTTCACATATATTTGGACCGAATATTTCTACGGTTCGTAGGTCTTTCTACAATCCATAAAAA
>JAJOOH010040907.1:0-10424 GCA_029582605.1 Solanum gracilifrons
ATTTACAGCTAGATGTAAAAACTTATATGTTTTAACAATAAAACATAAAATAACAGCAAAAAATAAAATAAAATAAATAAAAATAGAAAATCCTTTTGAAAAAATAGTTACAGTCATAGATAGAAATGACATAGTTATAATGAAATTGACATAGGAAAATTTGAGTTTTGTTCAACTTCAAACAACTACAACTCCTATATCAAGATGATTTAGGTGTACTTCCAGATATGGTTGGAATGATCTTTCCAACGCCACTGAGTTTGCACGATTCCGAGTTTGTATGAGCAAGCTATGCCCTTTGGAAGTTGGGTTATTGGATTAAGGAAAGTCTAATCCGGATTATAGAAGGGTAATTTAGTATTTTCCTTACCTAATTATTATAATTCATTTTTAGGAGTTTAATTGTGGTAAAGTCAGATTTTAGTCAGTTTTAGAAAAGTAAATTTCACGCTAGGGTTTGGAGAGAGGAGAAAAAAGGAGAAAGGAGAAGAGGAAGCAAGATTCGTCAAGTTCGTCGACTTTAGCTTGTGGATTTCGTCGGGGGTGATCCCTACAAGGTATGTAATATCACATAGCATTGGGTTTGTTCACCCACGCGTCAACCATGATTCAATTCAGCGAATTTAAGTCTTTGATAGTTTAGAAATTTACTTCTTGATGAACATTGTTGAAGGTTTCGTTTGAATTCTTATGGGTTGTGTTGTTGAAGTTTCTTGAGCTTTGATTCATGTTTTCTAGGTGTAATTTTTGTTTGAATCTACCATATATTATGATTATAAATGATTCTAAGTGTTTGGGGAAAGAACTAAGTGAATTAGAGGGTTTAGAATTGAAAAACGAAGAAGAAAATTCATGATTTTCGGGGGAAGGGGTTGTGGCACCTGGCCTCTCAATGTGCCCCAAAAAAGTCTATGAATGTGGGGCTCCGGGGCAATGCGCTAGCGAGACCGCCCCAGCTAGTTCTCTGAATTTTGAGGGATAGTGCCCCACGCCTCTCAGAGCGCCAGGGACGCTAGCTCTCCCCATTCGTTCCCTACCTTTTCGTACTTGTTCCTTAGCAATGTACCTATATTTTCTAGTTGATTCCAACACTCTAAGGTACATATAAACATCATGAAATCATCCATAAACATGAGATCATGAACCTTGAATCCATAATCCAATTCAAGGAAAGTTAAGATCAAAGTCAAGATAAGTAAGAGTCAAGTGAAGAGGAGTTTATAAAGTTTTCAAAAGTCTTTCACAAACGTTTTAACTTTGTTTAAAGACTTAAGTTTCAAGTTAAGCAAAGAGTAAAGAGTGGAGCTCATTTCTTCAAAATAAGTATATCGGGACTATGTATTATCAAGGAGTAAGATGTTTTCACATTTAAACAAGAAAGGAAACCTCGATTTCAAAAGAGCCATCGAGCTAGTTTTCAGAAAAGAGTAATCACTTTCTAAATGAAGCAAGAGAGGAAATTTTGATTTTCAAGATAGCTTTTGAGCTAAGTTTTTCAGCACTAATCACCGAAAGAAGTATATTTTAAACATAAGAGCTAATATTATACTTTTTGGGAGTAATATTGAGCACCGATATGGGGATAGTTCAGAGAACTCATAGCCCCCATAAACCATGTATCCATAATGGGTAGAAAAGGGTCATACTTTTTAGATGATTCTTTTAGTGATTTTTAGTATAGAATAGTGGATCCACTTAGTGAGTTAGGTTCTATACCCTTGGCAAGGTATATGACTGTCCTTGGCAGCGTGAGGTAAAATGATGTATTATCACTATATCTCTTAAGTGATGATTGTCAGTTAGAAAAACTCCCACAACAATATTTTGTATTTTTATATACAAATAGAGTTCATATTGTATCTTTGCATACATGCAAAGCTATTATTGTATTTCTAAATACACAAAGTTGACATCATGTTTTAAACATCTTTTCCTTATATTGCACTTGTTTTTAAACTGCTTTATATTGAAATGAGTTCAGTTATGTTTAGTTGAGTTAAGTTGAGCCAAGTAAGTGTTTCTTTCAGAATTCTTTTCAAGCTTAAGTTATGTTTAGCATTCCAACTTGCATACTCGTACATTCAATGTACTGATGGTAGTTGGTTTGATCATCTTATGATGCAGACGCAGGTAACTAGGATTAACATCCAGCGCATTGTTGATCCAGTTAAGCTTCAGAGTTGTTAGTGAGCCTCCTTGCATTCCGGAGGATCCCCCTTTTTCATTACTTTATCAATTTACTTCATTAGGATATAGTAGACATGTCCCGACATCCATCTCAGTTGTTTTAGAGGCTTCATAGATAGTGAGTCAGATGTTAGTTCATTCGTCTTCATTTTTTTATTGGCTTATGCTTAGATTTGAGTTGCCATTTTGGCTAAGTTAAATGTTTATTTTTAAAACATTATGAGTTCAGTTTGAGACAGTTAAGTTATTTAGCATATGAATCCTTTTCTTAATGCTTAAAGTCTTTCGCTGAGTAAGTAAGCCACTCCAAGGGTTCACTTGGGGCCATCAATGGTTCTCGAGTGCCGACCACATCAAGGGTGTAGGCTCAGGGCGTGACAAACTTTGTTTTAGAGCACAGAGTTCAAGACTCCTAGGGATTCTATGAAGCTGTGTCTGTAGAGTCCTAGTTATCAGTGTGAAGCGCGCCACATATATAATTAGGTGGCTGCAACACTTAGGAAAATTTCTCACTTCTTTCACACTAATTTTGTACGTTAGAGTTTGATCTCTAAAAAATTTCCCTCTAATTTGTTCTTGCCTGTGTTTTTAGATAATCATGCTTCCACGAAGAGTTGTTCGAGGTAGTCCTGCTAGGAGAAATGTCGAGGAACAAGGGGTACCTAATGCACCAGAAGTGCAACCCCAAGGAGAGGTCACCAAGGTTGAATTCCGTGAAGCTATCCGGGTGTTAATTCCAGTTGTGACCCATCAGGTTGGATAGAGAGATAATCGACAAGAAGTGGTTGATACTTCAAAGATCTGTTAGTTTTTAACGATGAACCCCCCAAGCTTCACAGGTTCAACTGTCACAGAGAATTCGGAGAACTTTGTTGAAGAGCTTTAGAATTTTTTTGAGATTATGCATGTTGTTGATGCTGCGAGGGTGGAACTAGCTGCATACCAAATGAAGGGCATCGTTAGAATCTGGTTTGACGAATTGAAAGTGAATAGGGTTGAGGATGCACCAATAGTGAGTTGAACTATTTTGAGAGTGCTTTCATGAGGCGTTTCTTTCCTCGTAAGCTAAGAGAGGCAAAGAGATGGTTGTCGATATGAGGAGCAGGATGAGTTTATTTGTTGTTGGGTTGTCTCGTCTGTCAAATAAGGAAGGTAAGGCAGCCATGTTAATAGGTTACATGGGCATAACAAGGCTAACGATCCATGTGCAATAAGTTGAGAAGAACCAGCTGAAGGATAGAGAAAAGTTTGAGAATAAGAGGGCTAACGTATCAGGGAATGAATCTGGGAAGCAAAAGAGTAATGTGAACCGGTCTTCTTTCCAACAAAAGCAAAAAGGACCTGCTCCATCATCTGTTAGTGCACCTGCACCAAGGAACAAATGTGAGTAAAATAGTAAAAATTTTCAGAACTTCAGAGCTAGACCTACGCATTCACAAGGTAGTAAGGCACAAGGGGTAGTAAGCCTTCTGCATGTGCTAAGTGTGGCAAAAACCACTCAGGTATTTGTCCTGAGGGCTCTACTGGTTGTTTCAAGTGTGGTCAGAACGATTATTTTATGAGGGAGTGTCCTCAGAACATCCAAGGTAATGATAATAGGGGCAATATAGCCCAATCTTCATAAGTTGCTCCACTAGACAGGACATCACCTAGAGGAGCTACTTCCCGTACTGGTGGAGGAGCAAACCGCCTTTTTGTGATCACTAATAGCCAAGAGCAAGAGAACTCTCCAGAAGTTTTCACTGGTATGATCTAAGTCTTTGACTTTACTGTTTATTCTTTGCTAGACCTAGGGGAGAGTTTGTCTTTTGTAATTCATTATGTTGCTATGAATTTTGATGTTATTCCAGAACAATATAGTGAACCATTTAGTGTTACTACACCTGTTGGTGATTCTATTCTAGCAGAAAGAGTCTATCATGATTGTTCTGTTTCTGTCAATCACAAGATTACCAGGGCTGACTTAATTGAGTTAGACATGGTAGAGTTTGATGTCATTCTAGGTATGGAATGGCTTCATGCCTGTTATGCATCAATAGAGTGTAGAACTCGAGTAGTCAAGTTCCAGTTTCCAGTGAACTAGTTATAGAGTTAAAAGAGCAGTTGAAAGATCTTTTGGAGAAAGGTTTCATTCGACCAAGTATCTCACCTTGGGGCGCTTCAGCCCCATTTGTGAGAAAGAAAGATGGTTCCCTTAGGATGTGTATAGATTACCGTCAGTTGAACAAGGTTACCATCAAGAATAGTATCCTCTTCCGAGAATTGATGATCTTTCCAATCAATTTCATGGTGCTTCGTGATCCTCGAAGATAGGCCTCAGATCAGGCTAACATCAATTGAGGGTAAGGGAATGTGATATTCCAAAGACAACATTCAGGACCCGTTATGGTCATTATGAGTTTCTAATCATGTTGTTCGATTTAAATAATGCACCTACAACGTTTATGGACCTTATGAATTGAGTTTTCAAACCTTATTTAGATATGTTTGTCATTGTCTTCTCATCGTCTTCATTGGTGGCATACTAATCTATTCAAGGAATGAAGAAGATCATGCTAGCCACCGCATAATAGTTCTTCAGACTCTAAATGATAAGTAGTTATATGCCAAGTTCTCTAAGTGTGAGTTTAGGCTTGAGTATGTGGCCTTGTTAGGCCATATTATGTCTAGAGAGGGAATTAAAGTTAATACTAAGAAAGATAGAGGCAGTGTAGAATTGTCCTAGACCCACATCTCCAACTGATATTAGAAGTTTCTTGGGTTTGGCTGGATATTATATAAGTTTCGTAGAGAGGTTCTCGTCTATTTCGTCCCCTTTGACCATGTTGACTCAGAAAATAGTTAAGCTTCAGTGGTCTGAGGCTTGTGAGAAAAGCTTTCTAGAATTGAAAAAGAGGTTAACTACTGCCCCAATATTGACCTTACCAGAAGGTATGCAAGGCTTTGTGGTGTATTATGATTCATCTAGAGTTGGTTTGGGTTGTTTATTAATGCAGAATGGCAATATTATAGCTTATACCTCCGAAAAGTTGAAAGTTCATAAGAAGAATTACCCAACCCATGATTTAGAGTTGGATGCCATAGTTTTTGCTTTGAAAATAAGTCGTCATTATCTTTATGGTGTTCATGTGGATGTGTTCACTGATCACAAAAGTCTCCAGTATGTGTTTAGTCAGAAAGAGCTTAATCTCAAACAGAGAAGGTGGTTAGAGTTACTCAAAAAATATGACATGAGTATTCTTTATCACTCAGGTATGGCTAATGTTGTTGCTAGTGCTTTAAGCAGGTTGTCTATGGGTAGTACCGCCCATTTTGAGGAAGGTAAGAAAGAGTTAGCAAAAGAGGTGCATAGACTTGCACGACTAGGAGTTCGACTAATGGATTCCACAAAAGAAGGAGTAGTGGTGATGAATGGGGCTGAATCATCATTAGTGTCAGAAGTAAAAAAGAAGCAAGACCAAGATCCTTTATTGCTTGAATTATAGGCAACTGTTCATAAGAAAAAAGTGATGGCTTTTGAACAAGGGGGAGATGGTGTTTTGAGGTATAAAGGTAGATTGTGTGATTTATTTCAAGGGTATTTGGTATGATCACATACCTCTCTTTGAGTTTGCTTACAACAATAGTTACCACTCTAGCATCCAAATGGCTCCTTTCGAAGCTCGCTATGGGAGAAAATGCAGATCTCCTATTGGAGGGTTTGAAGTTGGGGAAGTTGGGTTATTCAGACCAGATTTAGTTCATCAAGTTATAGAGAAAGTGAAAGTTATTCAAGAGAGATTGAAAATAGCCCAGAGTCGTCAGAAATCCTACATTAATGGTAGGAGGAGGGAGTTAGAGTTTCAAGTAGATGATTGAGTTTACTTGAAAGTTCCACCTATGAAGTGTTTTAGGAGATTTGGTAAGAAAGGGAAGCTTAGTCCCCGATATATTGTCCTTACAGAATACCCAAGAGGATTGGCAATATAACTTATGAGTTAGAGCTACCACAAGAATTAGCAGCTGTCCATCCGGTGTTCCACATCGCCATGTTGGAAAACTGTTTGAGCGATCCTTCATTGATCATACAACCTGAAGATAATGGGATCAAGGATATCATATCCTATGAAGAGAATCCGATTCAGATGTTAGATCGCCATGTTTGCAAGTTGAGGACTAAGAAAGTAGTATTAGTCAAAGTTCTGTGGAGGAACCAGTTTGTTGAGGAAGCTACTTGGGAAGTTGAGGAAGATATGAAGAATAGATATCCACATCTCTTCGAATCCGGAGAAGTTCAAAATTAAGATACTAATCCTTTTCTTGGCATTGATATTAAATTGACATATTGTGTTTATATTTTGCTTGTTGGGTGTTTGAGCTAAATGTTAGATGTTACACCCTTAGCCTAGTAAGAGTAATCTCATTCGAGGATGAATGTTCTCAAGGGGGAGATATTGTAACATCTCACAATTTGAAATAACTGGGAAGAAGTTAATAATTGGAAATAGTCATTTTTGGAAAGAATGAAAATCTGAAAATTTGTTTAAGTTAGGAAAAGTTGAGTTTTGGTCAACTTCAAATGGCCATACCTCCTAGATCAGGATGATTTAGGTGTACTTCAAGATATTTTTCGAAAGCTCTTGGAATGATCTTTCCAATGCCGCCGAGTTTGCGCAATTCCGAGTTCGTATGAGCAAGTTATGCCCTTTGGAAGTTGAGTCGTTGGATTAAGGAAAGTCTAATCAGGATTATGGAAGGGTAATTTAGTCTTTTCCTTACCTAATTATTCTTGTAACACCTCCAAACATAGACCCATAAAGAAATTTCAGAAATATACCTGAAGCAATGAACCACGGCAGGGTTCACGGACCGTGCTAGGGTCCACAGTCCATAGACCTACCCGTGGTCTTGACTTGGAAGTCACCAAGCACAGACATCAAACCATAAGTACCTTCACAGTCCGTGGTCTTGATGATGGACCGTGGTGGCGCCTGTAGAGTCGAGGCAGTAAACCTCCCTTACCAGCCCCTTAGACCGCCACACCTAAGTGAGGACCACGAGGACCTTCACGATCTGTGTTCCTTCACATGACCCGTGGGGGCGTCCGTGGAGCCTTACCAGTAAGTCCCCTAGCCAGTCCCTCCAGACCACAGCCCAAGTAGAGACCACAGAAACTTTCACGGTCCGTGGTCCTTCACACGGGCCGTGGTAGGGCTCGTGGACTCAGGCCCTCAGCTAGTAGACACCATGTCCAGACCACGACTGACTTCACGGTCTGTGGTCCCTTTCACGGTCCGTAAAGGTGGTCGTGGTTAGTCCGTATGCAGTTTAAGTCACAGTTATTTCATTCTTTTCCTTATTCGTTGGACACCTAAACTACATCGTTTTAATCCTAAATTTCGTGGTTTTAGTCAGTTTCAGCCTAGAAACATAACTAGAACTTACCCAAGTCAAATTTTTGATCAAAACTTAGAAAATTAAAAGTGAAAGGAGAGAAAGAGGCAACCAACCCCAAGTTCAACAACGTAGCAAGTTTCCTCCAGTTCCAGCCTCAAAATTGAAAAATATCTCCGTGAAATTCGTTACCAGGTATGTGGGATTTCACTAGTGGGTTCCTTTCACCGATTAGGTCCGTAGTTTTCAGTCAGTTCTTGATTCCCTTATTATGAATAGGCCTAAGGTTTCTTGAATGTTAGAATTTTTGGGTTCTTAGCTGTTAGAATGATCCAAATCAGATTAGTATGTTAATATTCAGTTTATTGCATGAATTCCAGAACCCTATCTATGTATTTCTTTAGTTCTTGAATTACACATGCTAGGTCAGATATTTCATCTATTCAGTTATACATGCCTCAGTTATTAATGCATCAATAGCAGTTTAATTGTTGCATCCTCACTTTACATGTTCAGTTTGAGCTATCCAGTAACTTACAAAAATTTAGTCAAAATGTGTAAATTACTCAATGCACTGGGAGTAGCATAATACTGAGTTGGACTGGGGTTCAACGTACCCAAACAGTCCCAGAACTACTAGCCACGTAGGTTGTAAGTCCCCTCTGTGGGCATTATTTTAGTGATCACGCTAGCATGCCTTTACACCTTTGGCCGGGTGTGTTGGGTCCTTTCGATGGGGCGTATACATCGGACTCCACATTTAGCTCATGTGGTTTTATTATCGGTTATTAGTAGATCCTACAGTTTATTCTGATTATATTGCATTAAGCATGTATTAGTATATTTAGTATGCAGTCTCAGCATGTTATAAATTGGTCATTGCACTCAGTTAGCTCAGTATTCAGTATCTATATAATTTTCAGATTATATCATTGCTTATGTCCTTTATTGAGTTGTATGTTATTTCAACTTTATTCTATCATGCATGCTCAGTACCTTTCAAGTCCTGATGCATACTCTACGCTACATCTTCTCATGATGTAGGTTCAGGTTCTCAACATCCAGATCACGCTTAGATCAGTTACCGATCTCCAGTTCAGCAGAATTAGTGGTGAGTCCTCATTCTTCAAGGACAATAGTCATGAGTTTCTTTTCAGTATTTTCAGTCATTTAGTTCCAGTTTTACTAGACTTGGTTGGGGCCTGTCCCAGCATTTCTAGTCAGTTAGAGGCTATTTTCAGACATAGTTAGATTCAGCTTAGTATTGAGTTAATACCTTCTTTGTATTAAATTAATCAGTTTTCATTTATCTCAGTTATAGTATATGGGTTTTTCCCATCATATCAGTTTTATTTATGATTTAGCTTTTGCATCAATTATTATTATCCTTAGTATGCTCATGTCATGCTAGCAAGGTTAGCTTGGGATCACTTGTGATCCTAGGTCCCGAGTTCGCGTCTCATGGGTAGCTCGGGGCTTGACAAACCTCGTATCAGAGAACTAGGTTTAAGAGTCCTAGGATGTCTGAAAAGCCGCACTAAATAGAGTCTTTTTCATGGGTGTGAAGTGCACCACATCTAATGAGAAGGAGGCTACGAAGTGTTTTAGGAAGAATGTTCATTTTCTTGTTACTCTTATCGTGCGTAAGGTATGATCTAATTCTATTTTAACTCGACATTCTATGTTTCAGTGATCATGCCTCCCCGTAGAGCTAACACCAGAAATGTGAATGCCAGGAACGCAAACGCAACTCCTCCAGTCCCTGATCAAGAAGTCTCGGATGCAGAATTCAAGAACGCCATTCAAATGTTGGCTCAGAGTGTGGCCAACCAGAACAATCGGCGGGTTCTAGTTTAGGAAAATGCCAATGTTGGGTCATCTAGAGCTAGAGTGTAAGACTTTGTTAGGATGAATCCGCCAGAGTTCTTAGGATCGCAAGTTGGAGAAGATCCCCAAAACTTCATTGATGAGGTCAAGAAGATCTTTGAGGTGATGCAGGTAACTGGGAATGAATGGGTTGAGTTAGCATCGCATAAACTGAAAGATGTAGCTCATAACCGGTGTACTCAGTGGAAGGGGAATAGTGGTACAGATGTAGCTCTTATTACTTGGGATTGTTTCAGCGAAACCTTTCTGGACAGGTTTTTCCCCATAGAGTTGAGTAAAGCAAGGGCCCATGAATTTATAAACTTAAGGCAATGTACCATGACAGTCCAAGAGTATGGGCTCAAGTTTACCCAACTCTCCAAGTATGTCCCTCACATGGTTGCTGATTCCAGGGCTCAAATGAATAAGTTTCTATATGGAGTGTCAGACTTGGTGAAGACAGAATGTAGGAATGCTATGTTGCTGGAAATTATGAGCATCTCTAGGCTTATGACTCATGCTCAGCAGGTTGAGGGTGACAAGCTTAGGGAACAGGCTAAGGAGAACAAGAAGGATAGGACTGGAAACTATGACTATTCTCAGCACAAATCGGGTGGTGGAAATCGTTTGTAGAGTCAGCAAAAATTTTCAACTCCAGCACCTTCATCAGCCAGTGTCTTATCTTCCAAGTTCCGGAATAATCAGAAGGGTGGAGTATCAGGCTCTAAGTCTCAAGGTAGTTAGTCAGGCACCAAAACCTACCCAACTTGCCCTAAGTGTGGTAAGAACCATCCGTTCGAGTGTCTTACAGGAAAAGAAGGAGTTTTGGGTGTGGTCAGTCTGGTCACAGGGTAAGGGATTGTCTTTCAAAACAGGGTCAAGGAGGTAATAATGGTAAAGCTCAGTCTACAACTTCAGCAGCACCAGAAAGTCGCCCAACTCAGCAGGGTAACTCATCTGGTACAGGTGGCGGACAACGCCAAAATAGGCTTTATGCT
>JAJOOH010040949.1:0-11363 GCA_029582605.1 Solanum gracilifrons
ACCCCCCCCCCCCCCCTTACTTACTTGTCTCGGAAATAAGTTGACTAAACAAATATAATAGTGAGTTAAGTTCAAGTCTAAATCATATTTCTCGTGAAACCCCAACCTCCAAGTTGGGTTCTTTACTTGATAACGATCGCTTATACTTATTTAGGGAAGTGTAATTTGACTGTATCAAATTTTGGCGACACTGCTGCGGAATAAGGCTTTTAGATTAAGTTTAACTACATTATTGAACTTTAGTTAATTATTTCCTAATTTTACGTTTTCTTTTGTTGTTGTTTTCTTCAGGTTTCCACTCTAGTGTATGCCAAGTACACGGAGTCAAGGTGAACCATTGACCCCCCACGATCCAGAGTTGAGCAAAACTTTGAGATGGATGAATAATCAAGGGGACCAAAATAATTCAGTCATAGTGGAGCATGAGGACGATGTTGGTAATGAGAATGCTCAGGTTCCTGGTGATAACTTACTTGGCGATGCATTGAGGGTGAAAAATCCACCTGAACAAAGGCTCCAAGATACCTACAGGGTCGAGTTTAACACAATTGAATCTGAAAGACCCATTGTTCTCCCTTCACTACCGCTAGGGCATACATTTGTGGTGATGAGTAGTCTGATGTAGATGCTTACTTCGAGGGGGTTGTTCTCTAGTATGGCTTCAGAAGATCTACATGGCCACATGGCCAAGTTGAGAAATGTCTTCAAGAGTTGTGTAGGGCGATCGGAGTTGGATATGAACGTCATAGGGTTGAGAGTCTTCCTTCTATCAATGACCAGAGATGCTGTTATTTGGTTTTTTGAGTTTCCATATAACTCAATTCATACATGGGACCAATTGCATAAGGTGTTCTTGGCCATGTACTTTCCATTGTCTAAGAAGCTGAACCACAAATATAAACTCAACAACTCTGTGGGACAACATGGAGAGTCTGTGAGTAGTTCATGGGATAGATTCACTACATTCATAAGAAGTGCTCTGAATCACCGCATTGATGATGTTTCACTGAAGGAGTATTTCTATAGAGGTGAGGATGACAATGGTTAAGCTGCGCTTGATACTATCGCTAGAGGATCATACGGTGAATGCACTTTTGAAGAGATCGCAGAGAAGCTGGAGAAGATTTCTCAAAATAATAAAGCATGGACCACTAGAAAGCCAGACACCGAAAGAAACACTTTTTTAGTTCAAGCTGCCCATAGTCAATTTGCCAATGACATTCGTGAATAGATAGCTCAGATGAGGACATAACTTGGATTGGTGACGTTGAAGCATGTTAGTGGAGGTGCAGAAAAAGTGAATGCGGTAAATTATTTGACTAGGACTCCATCACCATTGGTTGAGGAATACTTCTATGAGGAAAATGCTTGCATGGTGAATCATCAGACAGGGGTTTCCGAGCCAACGCCCAAGGTTCAAATTCAGATAATTGGCGCCAAGGTCAAGGAAACTAAGGACGGAACTATGGTAACTATAATCGAGAGGGCCAGTATGTCTGGAATGGGAAATACATATGCGATAACAACTACAACCAGAAAAACTATGGCAACAGAAATGAAATAGTTGGGCCTTATGTTCCACCTGCATATCGGGAATCTTGCAATAGAGAAGTTGGGGGTAGTATGTAACGTATTGAGGATATGATGTAGAAGATGATGAAGAGGTTCAATTTGACTGATGAGAATGTGAAGGAGTTGCGGAATGACTTGTCTGGAATTGATCAAAAAGTTGACGCTCATGCAGTGTCGATCAAGCAACTCCACCAGTAGATGAATCAGTTGTCCACTACAGTAAACCCATGTCAGCCTGGCAAACTTCCTAGCAACACCATCCAGTATCCAAAAAATGATGGGCATTGTATGGCAGTCACTACTCGAGGGGGTAAACAGACCATTGATCGACCTATGCCGTCTGAGGTTGAAATTGTGGTTGAAAAAGATGATGATGAGATTGAGGTTACTGAAGAGTCCAAGAATGCTACAGAGAAGGAAACAGAGATAACCCAAAAAGTTGTCCCCATGCCTAGACCTCCACCTCCATTCGTACAAAGGTTGGTAAAGAAGAATGAAGAAGGGAAATACTGCAGGTTTATTACTATGTTGAAACAGCTTTCCATCAATGCTCTGTTGATAGAGGCTTTGGAGCAAATGCATGGGTATGCAAAATTTATGAAAGATTTGGTGACTAAGAAGAGGGCCGTCAATATTGAAGATGGTGATAGGTTGCAACATTGCAGTACTATTGCTACTAGGTCGCTTGTGCACAAGAAATAGGATCTTGGTGCTTTCACTATTCCATATATCGTAAGAATGTTGCATTTTGTGAAGGCGTTGTGTGATTTGGGTGCTAGTATTAATCTGATGTGACTGTCTATTTACAAGAAGTTGGGTTTAGGGGCTCCAAAACCGACTGCGATGCAATTACTCATGGCCGACAGAACTGTGAAGAGTCCCATTAGTGTTCTCCAAAATGTACTTATGAAATTAGAGTCTTTTATTTTTCCGGCAGATTTTGTGATACTTGACTGTGAGGTTGATTTTGAGGTTCCCATCATCCTAGGAAGACCATTCCTTGCTACTGGACGCGCCTTGGTCGATATGGAGAAAGGGCAGATGAAGTTCCCATTGAATAGTGAAGAGGTAACTTATAATATATGTAGGTCCATGAAGGAGGAAAGTGATCTCAAGTCAGTGTCAGTGGTGAATCATATTGTGGAGCGAGGTTCAAATGTGTTTATTAAAGAGCAATTGGGTGTTGATGCACTTGTAGAGGTAATGATGAATTTTGAGGGTAATAGTATTGAAGACTATGATGAGTTAGTCGCCGCACTTGATAGGTTCGAATTTCGTTCCAAACCGAAGAAATTGGAGTTAGATATGAAGAATCACGACTCTCCACCCGTAAAATCGTCTGTTGAAGAGGCTCCAAAATTGGAGCTTAAGGCTATACCATCACATTTGAGGTATGTAATCTTGGGGAGAGATGGTACTTTACTAGTTATAATTGAGGCCGATTTGAATGCGGAACAAGTTGAGGCATTGGTTTCTGTGTTGAAGATGTTCAAGCGGGATATTGGGTGGACTATTGCGGACATTATTGGAATTCCTCCCGACATTTGTTCTCATAAAATCCAACTCATGCCGGATCACAGGCCTAGTATTGAGCACCAAAGGAGACTAAATCCGCCTATGCAAGAGGTAGTGAATAAGGAAATCATCAAGTGGTTGGATGCTAGAGTCATTTATCCCATTGCACATAGTATGCATGGACTATCGAAAATTAAATGCTTGGAAAGAAAAGGACAACTTCCCTATGCCATTCATGGATCAGATGTTGGACCGCCTTGCTGGTAAGGGTTGGTATTGCTTTCTTGATGGTTATTCGAGCTACAATCAGATCTCCACAGCTCCGGAAGACCAAGAGAAGACCACTTTCACCTGCCCTTATAGGACTTTCTCCTTCAAACGAATGCCATTTGGGTTGTGTAATGCTCGAGCGACCTTCCAGCGTTGCATGATGTCGATATTTTCAGATATAGTGGAGGATACTATTGAGGTATTTATGGATGATTTCTCTTTGGTAGGTGACTCATTTGATGGTAGTTTAATGCATTTGGCCGAGGTACTAAAATAGTGTGAATAGTGTAATCTTGTGCTCAATTGGGAAAAGTGCCACTTCATCGTGAAAGAGGGGATCGTTCTGGGTCATCAGATTTCTGAGAAGGGTATTAAGGTTGATAGAGCGAAAGTCGAGGTAATAGAAACGCTTCCACCACCTATCTCTGTTAAAGGTGTTAGAAGTTTTCTTAGGCATACAGGATTTGCTAGGAGGTTTATCAAGGATTTCTCCAAAATTGCACACCCATTGTGAAAATTGCCTGAATATGAGTTCAAGTTTTACTTTTGATGATGCTTTTCTAAGAGCATTTGGAGAATTGAAAGCAAAGCTAGTTTCCGCACCTATTATTATTTCACCAGATTGGGGGCAACCGTTTAAAGTGATGTGTGATGCGAGTAGATTGGCGCTTGGTGTGGTATTGGGACAAAGGCAAGAGAAGATTCTTCATCCTATGTACTATACCAGCAAAGCTCTAAATGTGGCTCAAAATAACTATACAATGACTGAACATGAACTCCTTGCTGTGGTTTTCGCATTCGAGAAATTTTGATCCTACTTGCTTGGTACTAAGGTCATAGTGCATACTGACCATTCTGCATCGAGGTATCTGATGGCTAAAAAGGATGTAAAACTGAGGTTAATTAGATAGGTGTTGTTGCTCCAAGAGTTCAATTTTGAGGTGAAAAACAGAAAAGGGACAGAAAGTTAAGTTGTCGATCATTTGTCCAGATTAGAAGAGGAAGCGATGCTCAAGCTAGGAGATGGGGCTGAAATTAATGATGCTTTTCTAGATGATCAGGTATTGGCTGCTTCTCATGATCTTATTCCTTGGTTCACATACTTTGCTAACTACTTGGCAGTGATCTGGTTCCATCAGATTTGTCGTTTGACCAAAGGAAAAAGTTTATGCATAATGTGAAGAAGTTCTTTGGGGATGAGCCTTATTTGTTCCGTATTTGTGTTGATTGAATTATTCGTCCCTGTGTGCCCTAGGTTGAGATGATGAGTATACTAGAGGCGTGCATTCTTCGCCTGTTGGTGGGCATCATAATGGCATTCGAACTGCATATAAAATCTTGCACTGTGAGTATTACTGGCCTACCATCCACCAAGATGCTCATGATTTCGCCAAGTCTTATGATCGTTGCCAAAGAGAAGGAGGAATTTCAAAGACGGAAGAGCTACCTATGAATCCAATATTGGTGATTGAGTTGTTTGATGTATGAGGCCTTGATTTTGTGGGTCCATTTGTGAGTTCACATGGGATGAAGTATATTCATGTTACAGTTGACTATGTGTCGAAATGGGTGGAAGCAATTGCGCTTTCAAACAATGAAGGGAAAAGTGTCACCGCATTCCTGAAAAAGGGTATCTTCTCCAGATTTGGTACACCTAGGGTTATTATCAGCGATGGAGGTTCCCACTTTTGTCATAAGTTGTTCAAGGCATTGCTAGAGAAATATGGAGTCCGTCGCAATGTAGTCATTCCTTACCATCCACAGTCTAGTGGGCAAGTTGAAGTGTCCAACAGAGAGATAAAGCAAATCCTTGCAAAGACCGTGAATGCAAATAGAACTTATTGGTCAAGGAGGCTTGATGATGCTCTATGGGCCTATCACACCGCATTCAAGACTCCCATAGGTATGTCCCCCTACCAACTTGTATATGGGAAGTCTTTCCATTTGCCGGTAGAGCTAGAGTACAAGGCTATGTGCGAAAGAAGTTGAATTTGGATTGGGCCGCCGCATCGAGTCAAAGAGTGAATGAAATGAATCAGCTTGATCAGTTTCGCCTAAAATCTTATAGAAGTTCAGCCTTGTACAAGGAGAAGATGAAGAAGTATTATGATCAAAAGATTGAAAAGAATGAATTTGTCGTGGCTGATCTGATGCTTCTATTCAACTCAAGGTTGCGCTTGTTTCCTGGAAAGCTCAAGTCCATGTAGATCGGACCATTCGTAGTCACTCAAATTTCTACACATGGAGCGGTCGAGCTAGAGAACAAGGAGGGAACAAGGTTCAAAGTGAACAGGCAAAGGATCAAAGTCTACATGGGAAAGTTGGAGAGTGTGCAAGAAATGATTAAGGCCTATCAGCTTGATGAAGTTTGAGTAATCAAGGGGCCTGCGTCGTGCTGCGACGTTAAATCAAGCGTTGCTTGGGAGGCAACCCCAGATGTACAATCTAACCAACTATAGGGTTTTCTTTTCCATTTAGGAGTTTTCTTCATTTATTTGAATTTCTGTAATTCTTTAGATAGGCGTTTTATTTTTTTGTATTAGTGATGGCTAGATATAGAATATGGCCCGTGTCTCAAAACAAGTGTCCAGAAAATGTAAAAAGAAAGTCCTAATAGTTGCTACGTGTGCAGGGATGTAAAGCTGAATCTGCAGAAAAAGGTTGTGCAGAGGTCTACGGACCCCATCGACGGTCTGTGGGTCCATCCATGGACAGTGAATGGCATCCGTAGATCCCCAGGTAAGTTTTCAAAAACTATAAGTGTCAGAGTGACCTAAGGACCGGACTTATGGTCCGTAGGTTGACCCACGGACCGTAGACGGGGTCTCGTGGGTCCAAAACCTAGGGTTTGCCCGACTCGACCCGGACACCTTATAAAATAAAACTCCCTATTTTTAATTCACTTCATACATTCAAAACTCCCTCCCAACCATTTTTAACCCTTTCCTCTCCTACAATCACTCAATTTAAATCCCATATCCCACAGATCATTCCCCATTCATTTCCCAAAATTCCCACATCACTTTTCTCCCTTCCAAATTTCCCATCTCCTTCCCCAGTGATTCCATTGTCCGGGTTCGGTGTCAAAGGCTTGTCCAAAAGGTCTATAGGCTTATTGCAATCACACACTCACCATTGTTTAATAATTGTAAGGTATGCTGATTTCTCCTTAACTTTGAAATTGTTCATAGTTTCCTTTTGAAATCACAACAATGAACTTGACATTGCGTTGTTAGGATTGTTAATTATAGAGTTAAATGTTGTATTTTATGCTAGAATAGCCCTTGGTGTGATGGTATGTGAGTGTGTAGTTTATTCAAAATAATTGAATCAGAGTAAACGAGTCTAAATGGAAGTTTTTGACATACGGTTCCTAGTTCGGTATGTTAAAAAGTCAAATTGTGAGTAATCGGAACACTAAGGATGACAAACTACCATATATTGTGTTGAAATGCATGATTAGAGCTAGGTTGATAAATTGATTTGTTGAAATAATAAGTACAAAATAAGGCATGTCTGAAAACTGGCACAGACCTACGGATCATAGGTAAGGTTTGTGGGTCTGTTGCACATGAAATAATCACTAAGTGCGGAACCACGGAGGTAGACTATGGTCCGTTGTTCCATCAACGGACCATTCTGCACATCCGTGGTTCACATCAGAGACCCAACTTTTGGGTCTCTAACCTACAGAGGGGACCTACTGACCATAGGTCCAACCATGGACCGTAGGTACCCACCATGGGTCGGCAGTTCAGCTACTGCCCATAATTTTTTTGGTGTTTCATTTTGATTCGTTTATTGTTCTAAAAATTTTCCGAGTGTGTTATTTGCTTGTTTTGGTACTAACTAAGCTTCTACAGTTACTATGGCCCCAAGCAAGCTCCCACTTACGCAGCCAAGGGAATATTGAAATATATGGCACCTTCTTTGTGGATGATCGATGAGGACTCTAACTATGTTTCTCCCAACACCAAGACCTCCCCTACTAGTCCTCGCACTACGAGGCACCGAGCATAGCTGGTGATTCCCGACGTGGTCAGTTCCCCCAGTCCAATGAGGGGGATACACCGATCGGTTTACCGGCTGGCTCTGAATCCGCATCAGGCTCCGTTTCAGTCTCTGACTCTAGTTCTATTGGCGCCAACACCTCATCTTCTGAGGCTGATAGTGCGGATGATATCCCAATGCCCCAAAACACCGATCCTGCACCAGTTGCTGAGGAGCCGAATCGATGGTGTGTGAGTGGCCAGTATAAGATATACAGACACTCCCGCATGCTGAATGAGTAGGAGAAAATGTCTCAACTAGACACCAATGAGCATGGGGCTCTCACAAGTAGCTTGTACACTGCTCCTGTCATTGAGTGGCTCTTTCGTCGACACAGGTGTGAGTGGATGACCTGACCCCTAGGCCCGTACAGTGAGGAGATAGTCAAGGAGTTATACGCTTCTTATGCTTCCACTATTAAAGGTTCCATATCCAAGAGGACCTAGCCCATAACATAGCCTCTACTGGCGGCTACACTAGTTCGGCGCTTCTTTGTGGACATCTCCGAAACCACCATCCTATATTCATCTATGGCTTGGATCAGACTCTGCCCATCGATACAGTAAAGCTAGACTATTGCATGGACATCATCCAGAGTGGGGCATTTCAGAGGAATATCGATCAGCGGGAGTCACTTATTAGGTGGCTAGCACGAAATTTTGCTACTAAAGAAGAGCACACCGAGTGGGTCCGGACCTCGAATTTGGGTATTAAAAAGGCGACCCTGACCTTTGCCGCTAAATTTTTCTGGTTGCTGGTGCGTAACCGTGTATCCCCGACTCAAGCAAATAATGTGGTCACATGGGACCGAGCGGTGATAGTTACAGCCATGGCGGCGGGACTTGATGTTGATTTTGTTCGCATACTGATCGATGAGATCCATGAGAAGGCCTTCAAGGACACCACCACTTTGCCTTTTCCTTGCCTCATCTTCTATCTTTGTAGGGACTCCGATGTACCTGTTTGGCACTGTGACCGGTTGCTTCAGGCGGCCAATACCCTAGATATCGGCCTGATTCGAGATGAGCCCAATGTATCTTCACCTCGCAAGGAGCCACAAGTTGAGGTGCCACCATTAGGAGTTGACCTTTTAGCAGATTTGGAGTAGATGCAGGGTTATAATCCTACCCCTCCAGCCACTACAGAGGATGCCTCGGCTTCCCTATCTCCAACTGTCAGTCAGTCCCCTAGCTCCTCCAGAGCCACTCCCTCCTCAGGGTCTATTGCCATGCCTCTATCCTGTGTCCAGATGCTGGAGGCCTAGATGGCTTCCCTCCTTGAGCATGTGAGGCCCTGTATGCAACATTCGATACTAAAGTCTAAGGCTAGGATTGAGCAGCGAATGGAGAAAATGATGAACCAGAAGGTCCAGGCCATTCATAAACGCCTGGATTCCTTTAAGTTGAGAGTCCTCGAGAGGTCGGCCCCTATTGCTGATGTGACCACTCTCTAGAAGGAAATGGAAAGCCTCCGTGCTGATATCACTGGACTTTTTGCTTTTCTAGAGACTGAGCCAGAGTCCGCCCCCACAGCACCAGTTGATGATACAGTGTTGAGTGCCCTTTTCAGAGATGGTATGGCACCATCAGATTCTTCTCGTAATGTTGGGAAGCCCCCCTACTCCGGTCATACTTCTGATGACACTGAGGCTGAGAGAGCGAGAAAGAGGAGCGCCAGCAGTTTGAGGTTGCTCGGAGGGCTTCTATAGTTGACAAAGAGATGAGACAGCAGCGGGCCAGGGAGGTAGGTATTAGCCCATCTAGAAGCGTGAGCACTACTGATGGTGCGGTGAGAGTTTATGATAGCACTACTGAGGATGCTGAGAAGCTAGATAAGAGTGCTAATGATGGTGTTCTGAGTGTTGATCCAATGGGCTCCGGGAAACTGCACCTAACTGCTTGTTGAGTGGTCTTCGGCGCATATGCGCCACATGTTTTCTTCACCCTATCCTTTGCTTTGTAATTTTTTTTTGCATAGGGGACAATCGCAGTTTATTTTGTTAAAAGGTGGGGTAAACAGATTGTGAGTGATATGGTGAAATCTGATAAACCCAACTCATAATCCTCTCTTGGGGTTTTCTTGCCTATGTTCTTTTTCCCCAAGAGACTGTTTAATTTCTGGTGAACCAGAATGTTTAGGAATGTATGTGTAGGAGTAAGTAGAAAAATGAAAGCATGATGGCATGAAAAGCATGAGAAAAATGATCCCTGTCCAAAAATGTTAATTTGTGCTAAATCTGTAGTATTGATGGGTTGAATGTGTTGGATCTCAATGTGAGATGACAAGAACCGATTTGACCTCATGACCTAAGCTAAAAATTGAACTGGGTAATCTGATAATGAAATAATGTGCCAAAAGTGTATGAGAAAAGTTGAATGTTCAGACAATTTGTGCCAATCTAGAATTTACCCTGTTGGTCCTGCTAAGATGATCTAGGCTAGAAGTTGGGAAGTGATCATAGGCCATTATTCAAAGTAGTCCACTTAAGCCTAAAAAGACCCAACCAAATGAAATCAATTTTCCCTTTGATCCAAATGTTTGAGCCTTAGATAGACCATTTCTTTTGATACACCTAACTCACCTTCCCTAAAATCATTGTCTTGGCCCCGGTCCCTCCTTGGACATGTGCAACTTGACTTAGGCCAAAATCCTAAGTTGAGGATGGCTAAGTCAAAAAGTTACCTTGGTCTTGGCCTTGGTCTGACATCGGATATTGTGCACCTCAACTAATGTAAAATCCATAAGTTGAGGGACTCTATGAAAGAGGAACCCGAAAGAAAAAAAAATGTGTATGAAAAGAGTTTTGTGTTGAAAAGAGAGAAAGAAGAAATAGAAGAGGATGTGACTGTGTGCAAAAGAAACAAAACTATGATAAAAAAAAGTACAGAAAAAATAAAAAAAAATAAAGTGAAAGAAAAAGAAGAAAGTGAAAAATAAGAGCCACAAAGTCAAAAGTCATAGCCATGATGAAAAGAATCAAGGAAAAGAAATTAAAATGAAAGGATATCAAAAATAGGCTGATAAAAGAGGTAAAAAGTCAATGCAATGTCAAGGAGGGAAGAAAGACACTAAAAAGTACCGTAATGTACCACACCTGACCCTGAACCTACGTTACAAGCTAAGAAAGTCCTATAGTGATCCTAGCAACCAGTTTGGAGAGTCTAAGAAGTGAAAATATGGGCAAGCCTATGGTATTGAGCACTAACAGTACTTGAAGTCACTTCTGAATCCTCAAAACTAAAAATTCATATCTTCCGTGTGAAAAGGATTTTGTTTAAAGTAAGGGCACTAGTTACATTGTCTAGAAGTTGGTACCTTGGTGATTGTGCAAGAGTGTATGTTCTCGTGTGTATTGGTCGATATTTGTCATATCTTGATACGCATGAGTTGGCTTGTTGAGTCTAATAAAAAGGATTTTCACTAAGAAGATGAAATGGGTTAAAATAGCCATGTTACTGCTGAGTTTATATATCTGCTTCTACACAAGTGTCGTTTAGAGTTTAGAGCATTGCTTGAGGACAACAACCAGTTTAAGTTGAGGGTGTTGATATACCGTGAGTTTACGGTATTTTTAATACATTTCACTTACGAGATGTGTGTGTCTAGGGCCATATTGTAGTAGGAATTAATGTTTTGGTGTTATACTTGCAAGAAATAGGCTTAGATGTGAAAGTGTGAGATGACAACTGAAAATCTGTAGAAGGAGTCACCTATGGAGGTGACCTACAGATAGTAGGTCCAGTCACGGTTCGTAGAAGGGTGGCGTAGATGGAACATTAGGGAAGTCTGACCAAGTGTGGAACTACGGATGTAAGTGATGAATCATAGGTCGACCCACAAGACGTTCTACACATCGGTCGAATGATTCAGAGAAGTTGAAGTTCCAATACCTGATAAAATTCCTATGTATGGATCCATAGAAGAGGACCCACGGACCGTAGGTCAACCTACGATCC
>JAJOOH010040954.1:0-10934 GCA_029582605.1 Solanum gracilifrons
CCACAAAACCTTAACTGAAGCGACTTCTTTGTTTCTCAACCTTCGAACCTGACGATCAATAATCTCAATGGGTACGTCTTCATAAGTGAGGCTATCTTTCATAGCCACACTTTCGTACACTAGATGCTGGATCACCCACACACTTCTTCAACAATGAAATGAAATGTGAAAAACCGGATGCACTGTTGCTAGTTTTGTTGGCAACTCTAATTCATAAGCCACTTTACCAACTCTTTCCAAGATCTTTTAAGGGTCTACATATCTAAGACTGAGCTTCCCTTTTTTTCCAAATCTCATCACCCCTTTTACTTGTGACACTTTCAGGAAAACCCAATCATAAACTTGGAACTCTAATTCCCTTCTCCTTACATCTGCAGACTTATGGAGACTCTGGGATGTCATAAGTCTATCTTTAATGAGTTGCACATTCTCCCTAGCATCATGAACTGAATCTGGCCCTATCAAGGCTGTTTCACATACTTCAAACCAACCCACTGGAGATCTACATATACACCCATGCAATGCCTCATAAGGGGCCATCAGAATTCTGGAATGGTAGCTATTATTGTAGGCGAACTCTATAAGAGGAAGGTGATCATCCCAACTACCCTTGAAATCGATCACACAAGCTCTCAACTTGTCCTCTATGGTTTGAATGGTATGCTCTGCCTAACCATCCGTCTGTGGATGAAATGTTGTGCTAAGATTAACCTGAGTACCAAGGCCTTTCTGAAATGACTTCTAGAAATGAGAGGTAATTAGAGGACCTCTATCCGAGATGATAGACAAAGGAATCCCATGTAACCTGACTATCTCATTAATATAAAGCTTGGCGTCGTCATTCGCCGAATTTGTAGTCTTAACAGCCAAAAAGCGCGCCGACTTAGTGACTCTGTCAACTATCACCCAAATAGAGTCATGTTGTCTGCGAGTACGAGGCAAACTTGTAATAAAGTCCATATTGATCAGTGATCTTATGCATATTTATATGCCTATTTACCCATGAAGCGGTTAGATTGAAGAATGATCTTTAGTTATTAGCTTATTTTTTATGTAACTTGTGATGATTGTACACTTACACACATGATTAGTTGTTTCAGGAACTATTGAAGGAATTGGAGTTGAAATGAAGGAAGAAGGAGTAAAGAAATGCAAGAAAACGACTAAGCCAAAAACGAACAGTGCCTGGCATACTGTTGGGCGCGCAGCGCCAAGTCCTAAATGAGAGAGTCCTGTTTGTGGCATAATAATAGGCGTGACACGCCAAGGAGTAAACTTCAGAGGCCTTTCTCAGGCACTATGCTAAGCGTGACGCACCAAGGGGGAAAAGCTTGCAGCAAGTTGTAGGCGCGATAACAGGCGCGACACGCCACGAAAGTTCTGAATTATTCAGCTAAAAGTGTTAAAAAAGGAGTCCTAATTGTACTAGGTTTTGACTCCAACTTTTCTAAATCTTATAAATAGATCCTTAGGGCTCCATTGTTAGGGTTCGACTTTTATTGGGTGTGCAAGAGCAAGTATCCACGTTTGTAATAGGTTTTGATCTGCTAATCTTCTATTTTCCAAAAATTACATGAACAATTGTATTTTGTGGTTTTCTAATAGCACGAGTGGCTAAACGCCTTAGTTCTGGGGCCGTAGCTACGAATGGATTGCTTATTATTAAAGGCTTTTTGAATTAATTATTGGTTATCATTATAAGTTGCTTCTATATTCTTGTTTTAGTATTTTTATGCTTGATCACCATTAGATAAATATATTGTCTAATCTTAAAATGGGGAGAGGAGAGGTTAGATAGACCATAGAATATAGAGAGCTCGGTCGATCCATTTGATTGAGGTGATTAGTGTTCAGGAGTAACGCCCGGACGAACACCTTGATTGATTATGAAATAGGATGAAATATAAATGCTCGCCAATTAGTCTATTAATCCCCGCTCAACGATGTAGTTAGATAACTAACTGGAGTATGCGACGAGAGGTGTATAGCCCGACTCATATTATTAACCCTATAAACCAGTAACTTGACAACTAAAATTAGTTCTAAGTCGATAATATGATACATGAGATTCACTACATGATGCAGCCCTGTAATTGTCTTTTACTTGCTTGAAACATCATCATAAATTTATTCACAATTGGTTACATTTACTTATTGCATTATTAGTAGTAGTTAAGAATCATCACAATCTCTTAAATGGTTACTATTACTTTTATTTGTGGAATTAAGTGTTAGATATAAATTGATCATAAGTCCCTTGGGGACGATAACTCGTTTCATTAAGAATCTTTATTACCTGCGCGACCACGTACACTTGCGTGTATATTGGGGAGCAACAATCAGTTCCCACTTCCAAGTAGGAATGTGGATATCTTGAGTCATACCTCCTGGTTTATGATGTTCTACCTTCACTTGCTGACAATGAGGGCACTTAGCCACAAAATTTGGTATATCCCTCTTCATACCATTCCACCAAAAGACTTCCCGCATATCGCGGTACATCTTAGTGGCGCCTGGATGAATAAAATACCTGGAGTTATGGGCTTCTGCAAGAATCTGTTGTCTCAACTCACCCACCTTGAGAACACATAATCGATCCTGTTAGCGAAGCACCCATATCCCCATTGGGAGAAAACCTCAACTCTCTGCTGATGGACTGCACCTTTTAGTTGAAGCAATATCAGATCACTGTCTTGATCTTCCTTAACCTCCGCTACCAATGAAGATTTTGACCTATTCTGAACTGTTACACCATCATATGATATGCTCATAAAATGAACTACTAAGCGAGCAAGTCTGTGAACATCCTTTGCTAGTTCCTTTGTTTCTTCCTCAACATGTTCTACACTACCCATAGATAGTCTAATAAGATCATTTGCTTCTACATTGGCCTTACCAAGATGGTAATGCACACTCATATCATAATCCTTTCGAAACTCAAGTCATCTTCTCTGGCGAAGATTCAACTCTTATTGAGTGAACATATATTGAAGTTTCTTATGGTCTATGAACATATCTATATGGACACCATACAACTAATGTCTCCAAATATTAAGTGCAAACACCACTGCTGCAAGCTCAAGGTCATGAGTTGGATAGTTCTTCTCATGCACCTTAAGATGTCTAGAAGCATAAGCTATAACCTTACATCGCTGCATCAACACACAACCAAGGCTGACTCTGGATGCATCATGATGAGTTCGAGATTTGGACTCATTTTGGGCTTTATTTATATAGATTTTATGTCCTCAAATGCTTAATTTGTGCCATAATTTGATTCTAAAGCCTTGATTTTCAGGTATATGGATTGAGGAACAAATCAAGGACACTAACAGGCAAAAAGGAACAAAACAAGCTGAAGGAATGAAGAAGGGCGAGCCTGAGGATCGCCAAGAGCACTTGGTGTATCGGCGAGTGGCTAATGTGACAGCCTAAAGTTCCAGTGTGCCAAGCCCTGAAGGCAGAAACCAAGTCGGCGAAGAAAAGGAGCAGTCGACGAATCCCCGAGCAGTTCTGCAAAGCAAAGATATATCTCCCAAAGTTACAGAACTCAAGGATGCTGAATGCCAAAGCGAAAAGGCGATTGAAGAGGTCAAAGGGTGATTCACCGAGTTGTTCGACGTGCCTAACTTACTTCGCCAAATGACCCTTCGTGGCTTATTTTCGATGAAGAAAAATTATTTTGAACATTTTATTTAGAGGATTTTGATGTTGGAGAAGTTTGAAAAGACTAAATTAGTTTAGAATACTTTTCCATGTAGACTTTCATAGTTTTGAATAACCTTAGAGATTCAATTTGGAGATTTTTGAAGTGGGTTTTGAATATTCTGCAAATGGAGCATTGTAAAGACTAAATCTCTCTTACCCAGTTGATGGTTAATCGATTTTACTCTTTTATGATGTTTGGCTAAAACCCAATTTTTGTGGTGTGATCAGGTGATTATGGGTTGAATTAGTTTATGGGTATTGTTAATTACTAGTTTAAATGCTATTTTGAAGTGAGTTTAATTATTAATTGTGGTTTAATTTATGAATTGTAGTGTCAAATACAGTTCTAATTTTGTGTTCTTGGCTTGTTCGAGAGAGAGGTTTTAAAACTAAGATTATTGATTAATGACTTGTAGGTATTGGGTTGAGCTGGGTTTAGCTCAAGAGAGTAAATCCTAAACCCAATCCTATCCATCTAGCTCGAAAGAGTGGATAAATTAAGGTGTGGGTTGTTCTTCATTGTTATGCTTGTTGATGTTCGAAAGAAATCACTTGATTCGGGGTAGTTGTTTTAGAGAAAGGTATCTCCCTTATAGTCTAGCCTACTCACTCATTTTTAGTTGTTTACTAGTAGTTTCAATTATCCATAAATCAAAATTTGACTATAATAGTTCACATCCCAAGAATCCTTATCCCTATTGTTATTTCAAAGTTTTGTGACTGCTTGTAGTTGATAATTTCAACCAAAACCCCCATCTGACATTTGTGTCATCCCTTTAGTTTGATTAGTGTCTTTTTGAATAATTTATATTCCTATGGTAGATTAGACCACGTTTGCACTTCCTAATTGAATTTAAAACATGTAACACTCCTTGTGGGATTCGACCCCAACTTAGTTGTTGGGTTTTATACTGATTTATGATCGTTGTCACATACCATTCCCAGTGCTTATTACAGAATTGTGTCGGCAGGCTGGAGTTCCTATTGACGATAATAGGGATATTGAGGTTACACCAACATCCTTTACCGACATCCGGCCCATAGAGGCTGAGTACACACAGGATGAGGAAGATATGATGAGAGCAGCTCAGGTGGACACATCCCCGGAGGTTGATGTTGATTCTATACCTGCAGAGGCAGTTTTGCCTACTCCGGCCTTTGGGCCAGTTACATGTACTTCCACTCCGTCCTATGCCCCAGGTTCTATTACTGCTTCACAGCCTCCTAGATTTACTTCCGGTACCACTACCTTGAGGACTCCATTCACTCATGCCATGCTTCTCAAGATGGGGCACCTAGCCCATTTCGCCAATGTGCGAGCTTTCCAGTTAGAGGCCGAGGTGCCCTGGATGATTCAGCGAGCCATTTTAGCTACTTTGACACCTCTCTGGTCTTCCATTGATTCCCTCACGGCAAGAATAGAGATTTGTGAGAGAGGACATGGGGTCACTACTGATGTTACGACTTTGAAAACTGATGTTTTCGAGTTGAGGAAGGATGTGGACCATTTGAAGTCCACAGACTTCACTTCACTGTTTGAGTCAGCAGAGCTTCTTGATGTTCCCGGTGCAGAGGTCCTGACAAATTTTTTTATGCCTCTGGCTACAATCGGAGATGAGACTATGGAGGATCTGCCGACTGCTGAGTCAGAGGTGGAGACCGATGAGGAGCACCTCGATGTTCAGGAAGCAACCATTTATAGTGACATGCCTGATTTAGAGGAGACGATAGTAAAGTCAGTTATTCAAACATCATTGACAGATACCTCTAGGGCAGGCACTAGTGGAGCCAGTGTTGATGTTACCTCAGACTTTGATGCCCAAGACCAGAGTGTGACCCCGGGCATTGATGCTCCGACTGATAGAGTGACTGTGATGCAAACTTGACCCTAGGCTTAGCCTGGCAGGATGATATCTTTACCTCCAGCTATGTTGTTTTTATTGATTTTTGGTGTTTTAGTTGCATTTGAGGAAAACAACTTTTATTTTATGGGTAGGGTGAGGTATTTCCATACCTACCTCTTGGGAATACAATTTTGTTTGTATATATTGGGTTTTGTCATCTATTTTTGTGTTTTGATTGTGTTTGGATATTAATCTTGTGGATGTTTGAGCTTGTGGCTCCTTGTTTTGAATGAAAATGGTTTTGACCTATTTTTAAAATTTATGCAACCTCTATTGTTTGTGACTGTGGCGTTCTTGTGCAAATTTGAGTATCGGTTATGATCAATACTAATGACTTAAATATTGCTTTTAATTGAATGAAATGAATGTGCGACTACGATGAGGCCAAATGAAGTTGCATATATAATGTGTGAACTTTTAGCATCTCGTTATGACTAGCCAGTTATCGAATGAGTCTCTTGTGATGAACATTGCACACTAGCTAGAAAGTGTGGACTCTTGTTTGATTTGGTGCAAATGCTTTGTGTGATGAGCCTACTTTGAACATTGTGTGATGACACCTAGAATTTGCCCCTTTGGTCTGATTGACTAAGTCACACAAGCACTTGAAATGATCTTAGGCAACAATTTTGAAGACTGAAACAATTTTACAACATACTTCTTTTGTGGCCAACCTTGTGGGATGTGTGAACCTTGCTTGAACCCCCTTGAGCCTTATCCCTTGCTTGGAAGAAACTTGAACAATTCTGACCCCTCTTTATCCATCACCCATAACTCTCATGAAATGTGGTTTGTTTTAATAGCCAACTTAGGCCAAAATCCTAAGTTGGGGGTGTGATGAAAAGAGAAGGTAAATCAAGAAGTGTGAAAATTCCCTTTGAGCAATGGTTTTAAAAAAAAAAAGATGGAACCCCTCCATTAAAAAAAAGAGAAAAGAAGAAAGCAAAAGAAATGAATGAAAAAGTTGTGAAATAAAGTAGTGGAAGTTATAAAAGAAATGGGGTATCCGGTAGTACATTTGAAGTTGAATAATGGGGTGAATTATGAGCATGATTAAAATTTTGAAGAAAACGAATAAAGTGATGTTCATACCATATTTCATGAGGGTAGCAGCCACTGAGCCTAAATGAAAATACCATTACACTAGGCCCCGTTACAAGCCTTGAAAAGACCTTTGTGATCTTGAGTGAGCTGAAACGAATCTTGATTGAAAAATAAGGGAAAACTTATAGGTGAAATCATGCATGTGTTCATCTTTGTAAGTGTGAGAGTCGTATGTGATTCCAGAACTATATATTGTTGCAGAACTTTGTATGAATGAGGAATCATCTTTTTTGTGAGGGCATTTGAGTACCTTTGTTGAGCTTGAACGTGCATTTGAAGCAGGTATTGTGAACTTGCGCATCTTTGATAATGGTGAGTCACAGTTTGAATCTTTGAGTGCACAATTGATCATTGCATAAGTAAATTGAGTTTTGTTGTGTGCATTCATGTTGATTCTTATGCAACACTATTTGAGACTTCCTTTTTGAACCGCTGATCTTGAGTTTTACTTGAATACGAGAAAAAGTTTAAGTTGGGGGTGTTGATGAGTCCGAGATTTGGACTGATTTAGGGCTTTGTTTATATAGATTTAGTGTCCTAAAATGCTCAATTGTTCCATAAACTGATGCTAAAGCCTTGATTTTTAGGTGTATGGATTGGGGAACAAAGCAAGGACACTAACAGTAAAAAAGGAACAAAACAAGCTGAAGGAATGAAGAAGAGCGAGCCTGAGGATCGCCAAGAGAACTTGGTGTGTCGCCGAGTGGCTAATTTGACCGCCTAAAGTTCCAGTGTGTCAAGCCCTGAAGGAAGAAACCAAGTCGACGACGAAGAGAAGCAGTCGGCGAATCACCAAGCAGTTCCGCAAAGCAAAGTCAGATCGCCCAAAGTTATAGAATTCGAGGATGATGAATGCCAAGGCGAAAAGGCGATGGAAGAAGTTAAAGGGCGGCTCGCCGAGTGGTTCGACGAGCCCAACTTACTTAGCAAAATGGCCCTTAGTGGCTTATTTTCGCTGACTAAAAATTAGATTTTGATCATTTTATTCAAAAAAAGAGATTTGGATGTTGGAATTTTTTTGGAAAAGACTGAATTAGCTTAGAAGACTTTTCTCTGTAGTTTTTCATAGTTTTGAAGAACCTTAGAGATTCAATTTGGAGATTTTGTAAGTGGGTTTCAAATATTCTGCAAATTGAAATTGAGCATTGTAGAGACTAAATCTCTCTTACCCAGTTGATGGCTAATCAATTTGGTAATCGTTTTTACTCTTTTATGTTGTTTGGCTAAAACCTTATTTCTTGGGGTGTGATCATGTGATTATGGGTTGAATTAGTCTATGGGTATTGTTAATTACTAGTTTAAATGTTATTTTGAAGTGAGTTTAATCATTAATTGTGGTTCAATTTATGAATTGTAGTTGCAAATACTGTTCCAATTTTGTGATCTTCCCATGCTTGAGAGAGAGGTTTTAGAACTATGATTATTGATTAATGATTTGTAGGTATTGGGTTGAGCTGGGTTTAGCTTGAGAGAGTTAATCCTAAACACAATCCTTCCTATCTAGCTCAAAAGAGTGGATGAATTAAGATGTGGGTTGTTCTTCATTGTGATGCTTGTTGATGTTCGAAAGAAATCACATGATTCGTGGTAGTGTTTCGAGAGAAAGATATATCCCTTATAATCTGGCCTACTCACTGATTTTTAGCTGTTTACTAGTAGTTTTCATGTATAGAAATTTACCTAAAATCGATCACATCCCGAGAATCTCTCTCCTTATTGTTATATCGAATTGTTTGTGACTGCTTTGTAGTTGATAATTGCAAACTAAAACCCCTTATCGGACATTCGTGTCACCCCTTTAATTTGATTAATGTCCTTTTAGATAATTTCTATTCCTATGGCTGATTAGATCACGTTTGCACTTCCGAATTGAATTTAAAACACGTACCGCTCCCTGTGGGATTCGACCCCAACTCATTTGTTGGGTTTTATACAGATTTACGATCGTTGATACCTAAAATTGGGAGATGTGTGCTTGAAACGTTAGATTACATCATAATAGATAACATATCTGTTTGTACCCTCTCGTAGAGTCAAAACGGGAGTTGTAGTCAACCTAGTTTTCAGTTCTGCAAAGCTTTTCTCACAATCATCTAACCACTGAAACTTAACCTTTTATGTGTCAACTTAGTCAATGGAGAGGCTATGGATGAAAATCCTTCCACAAACCTTCTGTAATAGCCAGCCAAACCCAAGAAACTTCTAATATCTGTAGGAGAGGTAGGTCTAGGCTATTGGTTCACTGGTTCTATTTTCTGGGAATCCACTCGGATCCCTTCGCTAGACACAATATGCCAAGGAAAGTAACGAATTGCAACCAAAACTCATTTTTGCTAAACTTTGTGAATAATTGGCGATCTTTGAGAGTTTGCAGGACAACCCTCAAATGATTCGCACGTTCTTCTTCATTCCTAGTGTAAATTAGGATATCATCATTAAAGATGATAATGAACAAGTCCAAATACTGCTTGAACATTCTGTTCATCAAATCCATGAAAGTTGCAAGAGAACTAGTTAGTCCAAATGACAGAACTACAAATTCATAATGACCATACCGAGTTTTGAAGGCTTTTTTCAGAATGTCACTCTCTCTAACTCTGAGCTGATGATAACCAGATCTGAGGTCTATTTTTGAAAAATGACTAGCACCCTGAAATTAGTCAAACAGGTCATTAATCCTGGGGATGGGATACTTATCCTTGATTGTGACTTTGTTCAACTGCCGATAGTCAATTCACATCCTGAGAGAACCATCTTTATTTTTCACGAACAACATTGGTGCACCCCACAGGGAAATACTGGGTCTGACGAAGCCTTTATCAAGAAGGTTTTTCAATTGCTTTTTCAATTCCTTAAGATCACCTGGAGCCATTCTGTAAGGAGGAATAGAAATAGGCTGGGTATCCGAAATGAGATCAATTCCAAAGTCTATTTCCCTTTCGGGAGGAACTCCGAAAAGATCTTCTGGAAATGCTTCTCGAACTCATTTACTACTCGAACTAACTCAAGAGTTGGGGTTTCGTAGCTAGAATCCTTAAACCGAACTAGATGATAGAGATAGCCCTTACAAATCATCTTTCTAGCATTTAGGTAAGAAATGAATCGACCCATAGGCACTGAGTTATTACCCTTCCATTCTAAGATTGGCTCGTCTCGAAACTGAAAATGAACGATCCTAGTTCTTCAATCGACTGAGGCATAACATGAATGTACCAATTCTAACACTACAAGATCTGCTGAGGTGACTTTCTGAGAGACTGTGACAGGGCAATTTCTGTATACCCGTCTGGCAATAATTGGGTGATCGACTGGAGTAGAGACTGAGAAGGGTTTTGAGTGAGTTTCTGGACTAACATCGAAGTTGACTGCTATGTAGGGAATTACAAAGGAAAGAGTAGCCCCTGGATCTAACAAAGCATAAACATCTAAGTTAAAACCTCGTAACGTACCAGTGACTACATCAGGTGAATCTTCCTGATCTTGGCGAGTTTGAAGAGCATACAACCTGTTCTGGCGTTGTCCGCCACCTATACTAGAAGAGTTACCTTGCTAAGTCGGGCGACCTACTGGTGCTGCAGAAGTTGTGGATTGAGCTCTACCACTAATGCCCCCTTGATCCTGTTTAGCATAAGGACAGTCTCTCAACTTGTAACCACACTGACCACACCCAAAGCATCCTTCCTTTCCTCATACTCGCCCGGATGGTTCTTACCAAACTTTGGACAAGTTGGGTAGGTTTTGGTGCCTAAAATATTCCCCTGAGACTTAGATCCTGATGCCCTACCTTTCTGATCATGTTGGAACTTGGAGGATGGAACACTAGCTGATGAAGGTGCTGGAGCAGAAGACTTTGGCTGAAACTGGGAGCGATTTCCACCACCCGATTTTTGTTGAGAATACCCATAGTTGCTTGTTCTATCCTTCTTAGTATCCTTAGACTGTTCCCTAAGCTTATCTCGGTGAACCTTCTGAGCATGAGTCATGAACCTAGAGATGTTCTTATTTTCCAGCAACATAGCATTCCTACACTCTGTCTTCACCAAGTCGGATACCCCATATAGAAACTTGTTCATTTGAGCCCTAGAATCGGCCACCATGTGAGGAGCATACTTGGAGAATTGGGTGAACTTGAATCCATACTCTTGGACTGTCATGTTACCTTGCCTCAAATTCATGAACTCCAAAGCTTTTGCCTACCTAAACTCTCTTGGGAAGAAC
>JAJOOH010040958.1:0-10936 GCA_029582605.1 Solanum gracilifrons
CTTTAACGAGCTATCTAACTACTCATGTAATCAAAACCATAAGAGATCCAATCGATTGTTACCAGCTTTCTCTACACCTCACAGACTACGATTCTTCCAAATCTGGACAAGGTTGGGAAAAATCCAAATACTACGAAAAAGTTTTTCGGCCCCAAATATTCCCCCGCTGGCTTTTCTATAACGACGAGAACAGGTCGTTACATCTTATTAGATGTATTACAAATTATGTGTTTTGTCTTTAAATTGTATATTGCTTGGTTAACTTAATTTAAAAATTGGTGTTCGATAGTATGTTTGAACGAACTAAAACACTTTTTCATTTCTTTTCCCTACAGATTTTCTACAACATACTCTCCTGTTAATTATGAAGATTTTGGGTTAGTAATGAATTTTTTTGGCTTCTGTTGCTGAGTATAAGCTTTAATATGGACGGAAGTATATGTTTGAACCTGAAAATCTTTACATATTCCTTTTATCTTTTCAGTAGTGCAAAATACTTATTTGTTAGAGTTTGAATTTCCAAGATATTACTAGTGTTTTCACTGTTATTGAATATCCACGACCACTTTCTCAAACTTTTGTTGTGTTATACTTTAGCAATTCCTCACTTACATAATTGACATTTACTTGATGGGGTGATTATTATCATAAGAACAACAAATCTGATGTGTTGTGATGGATCATTGTAAAATTGAGCAAAACAGGGAAATGTGAGACTCAAAACCTTTCTCTTATTCTTTCTTGTAGGATATGATATGCTTAAAATCCTTCGGATGTCAATCACTGGAATTTTAGGAAAAGAGAAACATTGTATATTTTATGTATTTTTAAAAACATAGACAAGGAGAGCGAGAGAAGGAGATATGAGCCCGGAACAATGAAATTACTGCATTCTCAGTGTTCCAGAATGATATGCGCTTGAGGATCACTTCTCGATTAACATCTCTTTTCTTTATTTATTCATATTTACTCTAGACTGGACATCACTTCATGTACTTAAATAATGATTGTGTTGGTATTAATCTACAAAGTGTAGTCATCTAGAATGTGAGTACTAGATATCTATGGAAAACATAAAAAAAAAAATCATTCCTTTCCCGTTACAATGCTTACAAATGGGAAAATCAAGACTAGGGTTTAAGATATAGAGGGCGGTTGTGAATTAGTTATATTTACTAAGAGCCACAAAATAAGTATCTTTTTGTGTTCATTATGGTTGTGTTGACACATTATAGGACCTAATACAGAGAGGTTATATACCTCTGAAGAAAAGATTGGAAACTACATATTAGATGTAGAATCTCTTAATAGTGTGAAATCTTTAGAGAAAAACCTTACGATCATGGCAGACAGTATCACACTCATTTACAAGCTTTATGCAGATCTGAACTTTATTACAGTGGACTTTTGTGTTTGGGGTTCATAATTGCTCTAGTGAAGATGAAACATCAGCTTTCCCTCTTAGGCTTCATTTTGCTTTAAATTAAAATTAATTCACTCACTTCTAAATTTTTGAAAAGTATTGTTTCAATGTGTCGATAAAGTTCTTCAAATATGTCAATTCTCTATTTTCAAGTTATTCAATATCTATTGTGTCATTCATTTTCAGATGCTGAAGGAATATTTAGATTCAACTTTCACTAATATTTACCCTTATATATAAGTGAGCAAGAGAAGGACGAACACTACAATAAATAATTGTCGAAAAATCATAGAGATGCCAGACACCAAATTTGCCAAGAGGGAAGAGCTTTATCTAGCTTCTTCAAGTAGTGGCTCCACTTAGGACTATCACTTTGGACATGGTATTTGTACTTGAATAAACCTCTGTCTATCAGGTTACTTCTGCTCCTTCATGTTACTATTGAAAACATAGATATTACACCAACCCCATTTGCACATCAATTTATGAATCTAATACTGGTCATCATCTAACACATACAAAAATCAACACTAAATTATTGATCAATTGTACATTTGTAGCTTCTGATTTTCTTGTTTACTATATCATTGTGTAACAAGTAAGTTTTTTTCTATTTGGAAGACTGTGTTATGGTCATAATTCTATGTCATTTTTGAGTTGTCCAAGTACCTTCTAAATTACTTGATCTATCATCTCCACTACACCAACCCAATTTGTAGATCAATTTCTGAATCTAATATTGTTCATCATCTAACACATTGAAAAATCAACACTAACTTATTGATCAATTGTACATTTGTAGCTTTTGATTTTCTTGTTTACTGTATCATGGTGTAACAAGTAAGTTTTTTTCTTTTTGGAAGACTGTGTTATGGTCACATTTCTATGTCATTTTTGAGTTGTCCAAGTACCTTCTAAATTACTCAATCTATCATATCCACTATTCTCTCTTTGTTATAAATTTCTTTATGTGCACGCATGTACCACCATATATATCCTTTTTTAGAATATATTTTTTGTGCTTATTATATTAGACATAACAAAAATTTGTATAATCAAAATTCTTTTAAAAAATTATCTGAATTGTAGGCTTCAAGTGATTTATTGTTACATTACATGCGTACATTTTGATATTTTCTTAGGAAGAAATCAGGGTGGTCATTCTTTTGTTTTACCAGCAAATAATGTGCTATTTATTTTGTGAGCTCTCCAATATTTAAGATATTCAGTATTTAACCTTTTGATAAAGTATCAATAAGTGATACTAAGAGAGGTTCTTGATTTTCTTTTTGGGTGATCCTTATATAATGATGAAAATGTCGAGGCGGCTATATCAATCTGGAGACTATTATGCGTTCGTATTTTTCCAGGTGAATCTTATATCTATTAAAATTGTTATTGATCTGCCTCTAAGAACCAAAGGAGGGCATTCCATTTAAAGAATCCATTTTCCATGCTTAACTTAATCATGATATTATTCTTTTTCCTCTTTTTTGTTAAGGCAAGGTATATTGGTATGATGGTTGACTCTTTGAATGACTCATCGGATTATCTCTTTTTGGATTCGACTTACATTATCTTCACCCTTAATTCCCTTTCTCGAGTAAACAGGGGAGAGAAGGAGTAGAGTAGAAGGATCAAGAGAAATGATTATGATGAGGCTGGACTCAAAGGGGTAAGTAGACTGTACAAATTAGTCTGTTATGCTACATTGTGTAATTATCATACAGTGCAGTTAAATGGTACAAGAAAATTCATGTACCAAGTTTGAGTTGATCTAGTTAAGACGTTTTGAGAGCCTATGTAGTAAAATTTTCATGCAGGCACAAAACACTATTACTTGGTTTGTACCATATGTGCACATAATTTTTGAATATTTGTATTTGCCCTTCCCTAAAGTATCACATATATGCTTTCTACACTCACACCAATCATACCATCTTCTCTAAGTTTATGCAATTTTAGCTTTATATTTTTTCATTTGCTATTTTGTCTCTTTTTTCTTATTTCTTTGTTGATATCCTTCAGCAATAAACGACGATCCAAAGCATACACCACATGGAAAAACCGACACCACATGAAAATATAAAATGTTGGGCCAGTGTTGGAAAGGGTAGTTTTAGAAGTGACAACGTGCCTGAGGAAGCTATCGTAAAGATTGTATATTTCTTCCATCTACAATCTATTGGTACAAACAGTTGAGAATTCAAAATGAAATTTCTTTTGTCGATTACTGATGTGTATCTATTTGTTGTGGTAACAGATTTCTTCGATTCTCTGAGAGCACGAATATATGATGATGAAGTGAGGAAATGGGTTTTAGGCACTGGTATTGAAGCCATTGAGGAAAAACTTTGGATATCTAGAGAGGGACCCCTAACTTTTTACCAGCAAAAATTACCCTTGAGAAGCTCTTTGGGTATGGTAACATGCTTGTTCAAGAGAAAGAGAATGTTATGAGAGTCTAGATGGCTGAAACCTATCTTAAAAGAGGCAACTCTCGAAAATGCTAATGTGGTTGCCATCAACATTGGAAATTACTAAGACCCTTCACCATTCTCAAAGTATAAACATGAGGTTGGGACCTTTTCTTCTCAAAATCTTTAATAATAAAATTGAAATTCACATAAAAAAAATTCTCTAATAAGTTTTTCATTATTGTGTGGATGCAGGGGCTTGACATGATAATCGTCATGTTGCTTGAAGTCTCTAATGATTCAACTTCAAGGTGTGATGTATTTCATTTCTACAACTTTTTTGAGGCAATTTGTAAGGGTAGCTATAGAAGGTGAAGAAAGTGTTAAATATTGTGTAAATCAATTGTGTTCAGGGTTAAGGGAATACAAACTCACAATAATATTCTGTTTTAAGTTTTTGTCAATATATTCTTCTGTAATCAGCTTCTTGAATTGAATTTTAATGGTAGAGGATATATGTTTTAAGCGGCATTTTCAGTTCTATAGAATGAATATAAAAAATCATTTATGAGAAGTTATAGTGGAATTGTTTACTCTTTAGTTAGAACAATAATTCAATTTGTGTGTTGGGCCCGTGCTCTAGCACGGGCAATGCCCATCTAGTAAAACTAGACATGGTCATTCCATAAAAGCCCTTTTTGAACCAACACTATTGGTGGGAAGTGAAAAAATTCAAATGTTAATTATGTTTTTCTCTACCTTTTACCCTACGTATATAATCCTTCTCTAAGTCTTTTATTTCACCTAATCCCCATTTCTCTCTTTCATTTTCTTTCTCTATTATTTTTTTGCTCTCTTCCAATGACCAACTCTCATGCTAAGAATGTCCCCCCCTCCTCCTGCCCCCCTCCCTCTTCGCTTGCCCCTTCCCCTCATCGTGTTCACGAAAAGGCTACACCAACTGCTGACACTGAGATCTTAGGGGTTTATAGGAGTAGCGCCTTTATCCACTCAATCAATGCTTCTCCTAGAAATATGGTAAACATGTTGAATGCTGGGGAAGGAACATTTGAGGTTCAGGCCACAAGGTCCAATGTTGAAACTTTCAGCTGCTGCTGCTCCAAAAGCTTCACCATTGGGCCTTTTGGCCCGAATCACAGATGTTCCTTCCCCAGCATTCAACATGCTTCCCCTCTTTCTAGGAGGAGCATTGACTGAGTGGATGGGGGCGCTACACCCATAAACCCTTAAGATCTCAGTTTCAACAGTTGGAGTAGCCTCCTTGTGAACACAAGGACGGGAAGGGGCAGGGGAAGATGGAGATGGAGATGGAGATTGGGGAAGGGAAGGAGGAGTAGGGGGGACATTCTTAGCATGAGAGTTGGCCATTGGGAGAGAGAAAAATAATAATAGAGAAAGCAAATGAAAGAGAGAAATGGGGATTTGGTGAAATAAAAGACTTAGAGAAGGATTATATATATAGTGTGAATGGTAGAGAAAAACTTAACATTTGAATTTTTTCACTTTCCATCAATAGTGTCGGTTCACAAAGTGCTTTTATTGATTGATCATGTCTAGGAGTTTCTTGGGTTTGGCTGGCTATTATAGAAGGTTGTAGAGGTGTTGTCATCCATTTCGTCTTCTTTAACCAATTTAACTCATAAAACAGTGAAGTTTCAATGGTCTGAAGCTTGTGAGGCAAGCTCTCAGGAATTGAAAAAGAGGTTGACTACGGCCCAGTTTTGACCTTACCAGAATGTACACAAATCTTTGTGATCTATTTTGATGCGTCTAGAGTTGGTTTGGGTTGCGTGTTAATGCAGAATAGTTAAGTCATAGCTTATGCCTCCAAACAGTTGAAAGTTCATGAGAAGAATTACCCAACCCATGACTTATAGTTGGCTTTCGTAGTGTTTACCTTGAAGATATGGTGTCATTATTTATATGGTGTTCATGTTGATGTATTCACTGATCACAAGAGTCTTCAATATGTGTTCACTCAGAAAGAGCTTAATCTCAGACAGAGGAGGTGGTTAAAATTACTCAAAGATTATGACATGAGTATTCTTTATCACCCAGGTATGACATGAGTAATCTTTATCACCCAGGTAAGGCTAATGTTGTTATTGATGCCTTAAGCAGGTTGTCTATGGGTAGTACCACCCATTTTGAGGAAGATAAGAAAGAGTTAGCAAATGAGGTGCATAGACTTACATGGCTAGTAGTTCGACTAATGGATTCCACAGAAGGAAAAGTAATTGTGATGAATGGGGCTGAATCATCATTAGTGTCAGAAGTAAAAGAGAAGCAAGACCAAGATCATTTATTGCTTGAATTAAAGGCAACTGTTCATAAGCAAAAAGTGATGGCTTTTGAACAAGGGGGATATGATGTTTTGTGGTATCAAGGTATATTGTGTGATTGATTTCAAGGGTAATTGGGATGATCAACTATCTCTCATTGAGTTTGCTTACAACAATAGTTACCATGCTAGCATCCAAATGGCTCCATATGAGTTTCTTTATGGGAGAAGATCCAGATCTCCTATTGGATGGTTTGAAGTTGGTGAAGTAGGGTTGATAGGACCACACTATGTTCATCAAGCTATGGAGAAAATGAAAGTCATTCAAGAGAGGTTGAAACCGGCGCTAAGTTGTCATAAATCCTACACTGATGTTAGGAGAAGGGAGTTAGAGTTTGAGGTAGATGATTGGGTATATCTTAAAGTTTCACCCATGAAAGGTGTTATGAGATTTGGTAATAAGGGGAAGCTTATTCCCCGGTATATTGGACCTTATCGAATATCCAAGAGGATTGGCAATGTAACTGATAAGTTGGAACTACCACAAGAGTTATCCGCAGTTCATCCGGTGTTTCACATCTCTATGTTGAAGAAGTGTATGTGCGATCCTTCATTGATCATACCAACTGAAGATATTGTGATCAAGGATAGTTTATCCTATGAAGAGATTCCGGTTCAAATTCTAGATCGCCAAGTTCGCAAGTTGAGAACAAAAGAGGGCATCAGTCAAATTCCTTTGGAGGAATCAATTTTTTGAGGAAGCTACTTGTGAAGCGGAGGAGGATATGAGGAAGATATATCCACATCTCTTCGAATTCGTAGAAATTCCAGACCAAGGTACTAATTCTCTTCTTAGTACTCTTTAATCGAGATTGCATGTTGTATTTGCATTTGATTGTTGTGTGTTTGAAATGAATAATGGATAATACACCCTTAGCATACTAAGAGTAAGCTCATTCAATAATGAATGTTCCCAAGGGGGAGATATTGTAACACCCCGTAACTAGAAAGAAATAGAAAGAAATTAAAAATAGGAAATATTCATTTTTGGAAAGAATGAAAAATCTGGAAAATTTGTTCAAGTGTGTTAGGTTGAGTTTTTGGTAAACTTCAAATGGCCATAACTTCTAGATCAGGATGTGTTAGAGGTACTTCTAGATATGGTAGGAAATCTCTTGGAATAATCTTTCTAACGCCACTGAGTTTGCGCGATTCCGAGTTTGTATGAGTTAGTTATCCACTTTGGAAGTTGGGTTGTTGGAATAAGGAAAGTCAAATCCGGATTTTAAAAGGGTAGTTTGGTATTTTCCTTGGCCAATTATTTTATTTCGTTTTTGGTAATTAAGTTAGGGTCTAATCAGAATTAGATTAGTTTACGCTTTTACCAAAATATGCTAGGGCTTGGAGAAAAGAGAAAAGAGGAGGAGAAAGGAGAAGAGAAACAAGATTCGTCAAGATCGTCGAGTTTAACCTGTGGATTTCATCAGGGATGATGCCTAGAAGGTATGTGAGATCACATAGCGTTGGGTTAGCTCACCCACCCACCAAGCATGTTTAATTCAACGTACTTTTGTCCTAAAAAAAAGAGAATTTAATGTTCTTGTTAGTTGTTCTTGAATTAATTTCATTCTTGAGTATGAGCTGAGATTAAGGAGTTTCTTGATATTAAAGTGTTGATTCCTTGAGTTGTATGAGTTAGATTTTTTTTATATGCCTTGGGTATCTGATTCTACAGTGAATTTGAGAAAAAAAATCGATTTAAGATCAGAAAACGAGACCAAAAGTTTGTCAGATTTTATCCTAAGGAACAGGTGGCGTGACGCGCCCCCAAAGTGCCAAGAGGTCTGGGCAGTGTGCCAATTTGGAGCCCCAATAATTTGGGGCTGGCGCGGCGATCCAAGGACGCACCCGGATCATCTTTTTTCACCAGTTTTTCGTCATTTATCCCGTTTAAGTTCTTCTAAAGTGTACTAACACTTCCTATTGATTCTAACTACTCTAAATGACTTCTAAACATCTAGAAATCATCCAAAAACATGAATCATAACCTTGAATCCATAAATTCAAATTCAACGAAAATGAAGAGCCAAGTCTAGGAAGTTTTTAGTCTTTGTAAGAAGTCTTTTGCAAATGCTTTAAACTTTGTTTTAAGACTTAAAGTTCAAGTTGAGTAAAGAGTAAAGAGTAAAGTTTGAAGTTCATTTCTTCAAAGAAGTATATGGGGGCTATTTATTCCCAAAGGGTTTAAAATGTTTTCGCATTTAAACAAGAAAAATGAAACCTCGATTTCCAAGGAGCCTTCGGGCTAGTTTTTAGAAAAGAGTAATCGCTTTCTAAATGAAGCAAGAGAGAAAACTTTTATTTCCAAGATAGCCTTTAAGCTAAGTTTTTGAGCACTAATCTCAAATCACAGAAAGAGAGATGTTTTTAAACATAAGAGCTAATATTATATTTTTGGGAGTAGTATTGAGCACCGATATAGGGGAGAGTTCAAACAACTCATAGCCCCCATAAATCATGTAGCCACCATGGGTAGAAAAGGATCATACTTTTTAGATGATTCCTTTAGTGCTTTTTAGCATAGACTAGTAGATCCACTTAGTGAGTTAGGTTCTATACCGGGGCAAGGTATAGGACGGTCCTTGGCAGCGTGAGGTAAAATGTTGTATCATCACTATAGCTCTTAAGTGATGATTGTCGATAGCTTAGAGAAACTATTCCCACAATAGTATTTTGTATTTTTATATACAAACAGAGTTCCTATAGTATCTTTGCATACATATGGAGTTATTATTGTATTTCTAAATACACAGAGTTGACATGGGTTTTAAACATCTTTTCCTTATATTACACTTGTTTTTAAACTGTTTTATATTGAAATGAGTTCAGTTATGTTGAGTTGAGTTGAACCAGGTAAGTTCTTCAGTTCCTTTCAGATTGTTTTCAAGCTTAAGTTGTGTTTAGCATTCCAACTCACATACTCGTACATTCAATGTACTGATGCTAGTTGGCCTGCATCATCTTATGATGCAGACGCAGGTAACCAGGATCAGCATCCAGTGCATGGTTGATCCAGTTGAGCTTCAGAGTTGTTGCTGAGCCTCATTGCATTTCGGAGGATCCCCTTTTTTTTATCATTTTAGTTCATTAAGATGTTGTGGGCCTGTCCCGACATCCATCTCAGCTATTTTAGAGGCTTCGTATATAGTTAGTCAGATGTTAGTTCATTCGTCATCATTTTGTTATTGACTTATGTTCAGATTTGAGTTGTCATTTTTGCTAAGTTAAATGTTTATTTTTAAAACATTATGAGTTCAGTTTGAGACAGTTGAGTTATTTAGCATATGAATCCTTTTCTTAATGCTTAAATTCTTTCGCAGAGTAAGTAAGCCAAACCAAGGGTTCGCTTGGGCCCACCTATGGTTCTCGAGTGTAAGCTCGGTGCATGATAATACCATCATCACTAAATTTATGCAATTTTAGCTTTATATTTTTCTATTTGCTATTTTGTCGCTTTTTTCTTATTTCTTTGTTGATATCCTTCGGCAATAAACGACTATGCAAAGCATACACCACATGGAAAATCCAACTACACAAAATATTCACCACATGAAAATACAAAATGTTGGGCCGGTGCTGGAAAGGCTATTTTCAGAAGTGACAATGTGCCTTAGGAAGCTGTCGTAAAGATTGTATATTTCATCCATGGAAAATCTATTGGTACAAAAAATTGAGAATTCAAAATGAAATTTCTTTTGGTAATTAATAATGTATATCTATTTGTTGTGGTAACAGATTTCTTCGGTGCTCTGAGAACACGAATATATGATGATGAAGTGAGGAAATGGGTTGTAGGCACTGGGGTTGAAGCCATTGAGGAAAAAACTTTGGAACTCTATAGAGGGACCCCTAACATTTGACAAGAAAAAATTACCCTTGAGAAGCTCTTTGGGTATGGTAACATGCTTGTTCAAGAGCAAGAGAGTGTTATAAGAGTCCAGTTGGCTGAAACCTATCTTAAAAGAGGCAACTCTCGAAAATGCTAACGTTGATCCCATTAACATTGGAAATTACTAAGAACCTTCACCAATCTCAAAGTCTAAGCATGAGGTTGGGACCCTTTTTTCTCAAAAGCTTTAATAATAAAATTGAAACTCACAGAAAAAAATTCTCTAAATTTTTTTTCATTATTGTGTGGATGCAGGGGCGTGACATGATAATCGTCATGTTGCTTGAAGTCTATAATGATTCAACTTCAAGGGGTGATGTATTTCATATCTACAACTTTTTTGAGGCAATTTGCAAGGGTAGCTATAGAAGGTGACGAAACTGTTAAATATTGTGTAAATAAATTGTGTTCAGAGTTAAGGGAATACAAACTCCAAATAATATTTTGTTTTCAGTTTTTGTCATTATATTCTTCTGTAATCAGCTTCTTGAATTGAATTTTAATGGTAGAGGATATGTTTTAAGTGTCATATTCAGTTCTATAAAATGAATGTAAAAATTCATTTATGAGATGTTATAGTGGAATTGTTTACTCTTTAGTTAGAACAATAATTTAATCTGTGTATTGGGCCCGTGCTCTAGCACGGGCTATGCCCATCTCGTAAAACTAGACATGGTCATTCCATAAAAGCCCTTTTTGAACTACCACTATTGGTGGGAAGTGAAAAAATTCAAATGTTAGGTTTTTCTCTACCTTTTACACTATGTATATAATTCTTCTCTAAGTCTTTTATTTCACCAAATCCCCATTTCTCTCTTTCATTTGCTTTCTCTATTATTATTTTT
>JAJOOH010040972.1:0-10217 GCA_029582605.1 Solanum gracilifrons
TTCTAACTATTTTTCGTTTTGAATGGATTGTTGTCACTTTTTTCACATTTTAAATGAATTGTTTCTTTTATTTTTGTGTATGTTTAATAACCGAATAACCGAACCAAACCAAACCGAAACCGATAATCACCAAACCGATAAATGTATATTATATTTGGTTTGGTTTGGTTTTGATAATTTTAAAACCGATTAAGTTGGTTTGGTTTTGGTTTTGACCAATAACTGATCCAAACCAACCCGTGAACACCCCTAGGTAACTGTAATGAGTAGTAACTAACCTTGGAAATAATGTTTGCATATTTAGGAAAATATAGTTTTAAAAGCGTTGTATATATATGAAGTACATATAATTTTTTAAATTAAACTATATTTTTAGTTAGATATTTTTAATTGTTGAAATATTTTCACTAGATGAACATTTCGTAAAAATCCTAACTTAATTTTGACAATATAAAACCATAATTAAAGCTTCATAAAGTTCAAGCATTGGTACGTTGTTCAATACTTCACGTAGAATTATCTACATGATGGATCATTATAATATAATATGTGAACGACTAATCGTTGTCACCCTTCATTAAAAAATTATATTATTTAATTAAGTTAAATTTTTTATTTTATTTATATATGTTACATGTCTATATGGTGACTCTCGTTATTTCTTATATATGTATGTTTTTAATAGTTAAACGCCTCTTAACAAATTTCTAACTCTACGGTTTTCACCACTCTCAAAATTTTAATATATTGTCATTTGTCAATGTCCGCCAATGTGTGTGGCCTTAGCTTAGTATATACTTCCAAATTGTACCTTCAATTGGATCTTAATTTGTTAGCCTCAATTATAAATAATAGTTGGTGCATTATAATATATAGTTGGTGATAAATTATGTAACGTTTGTAAAGAATAATTTCACTTTTGCTTCCTCGATTATTGGTGCAATATATTCTGATTTCTGATCCTTGTAAATTGTAATACTCGATCAAATTAATATTTTGAATTTAATTAATTAAATATCGATTTTAATCCTATTATATAGGAAGTGTGTTAACTAACTTTGGATTATTTCTATAAAACTATATTATCATAAAATACAGAGTAATATCATAAACTTAATATAACACATAAATAATTATATTGTATTAAATAGTTGAACAGTTGGTAAATATGATAAAAAAAATTTAATATTCTCAAACATTTCTTTTTAAAAAAATGTACATTTTAACTAATTAAAAATTTAATATACTTAATCAAATATCATGAAAAACTCCGAAAGGATTTCATCGATTCCTACACTCTTAGCTTGCCTCTTGATGTTGATGATATCCTATTGAAATGGTTGCAGTAATTAAAGTTTGTATGAGCAAAAACATTATCTTATTACTCTCTCCGATTTACTTATAATTGTCATGTTTACAAATTATATTATATATTTATTTTGATCGTTATCAATTTAATAGATATTTTTCATTATATTACTCTCTCAAAATTTAATATTAAAATAAAATCAAAAATAGAAAAAGATAATTAATTATATTTCTAATAAAATGATAAAATTTTGGACTAAATAATTTTACTAATATATATCACGACAAGTAATTTGAATCGAAGCAAGTACTCTCCTATCTCAAAATAAGTGTTACCTAGCAAATAGTATGTTCATTAATAAATCAATAAATATGATAGTATAGTTTATTAACTTATCCTTATTTAATAGATACATCTTTAAAATTGAACACTATTAAAAAGTTCGAGCATAAGAATATAGCTGAAAAAATATACTCTTAATTTTTTGTTTCCAATTTTTAAGGTGATATCTATTTAATATTTTCTTTTATAAGATAAACACTTATTTTAGAACGAATATAATAATATCTTCTTTTTCGATTAAAAGTAACTAATCACTTTTGTAAGTACGAAATAATTGGTCAAACAGCTAACAACATAATCAGATAAGCCTACCTTATCCATTATTGATGTACTTATAGAAAGAGAATTTAAGGATAAATATCTTTAAAAATTATTTTAAGTAAAAAAAGCTAACTGAAAACCTTTTGGGTTCACATTTAAACTTAAGAATCATTTTAAAACTATTATATGAAATAGTCAAAAAAATGTGGATCTTCACTTTAACTACCAAAAAAAAAAAACAATTTCCAAAAATATTTAAATAAAAATAAACAAACTAAAAACCATTTTATTATGTATTCTCTCTGTTTCAATTAATGTGACACATTTCGAATTTTGATATTCAAATAAGTTTATCTTTGATTGTAAATTTTTCATATATCTTTTAATTATTTTGGATTGTCAATTATTGTGACTTATAGTACTTTTATGTAGTTTACAAATATATAAATTTTATTTCAAAAAAAAATTGAAAATTTCATGCGCAAATTTCCGATCAAACTTAAACAATTTGACTCTGAAAAACGAAATATGTGACATGGAATATTATTATAATATAGAAATTACAGCTTTTATCTGTCATTTTTACTTGATATATATATCTTAGCTGTCCAATTAATAAATATCATCCTATATTTTCACAAGAATCCTCTCATATAAAGTTTCTAAAAAATGGATAAGATTTCATTACTCATCTTTTTCTTTTTTTTTGCACTTGAATAGATATTCAATTTACAAATCCTTAAATTTTGGGGTGTAAATGCATGAATATCGCCCCTTTAATTAATGAGTGGCCTTTAATAATTTTTGACAATATAGATCAAGTCAAACACAATAATTTCATTATCCACCATGTATTAAGGTCGTTTTCAACAAATTAATTTCCTAAAAATCAGAAAAACCAGTTATAATTTTGAATAGATTAGTGGTAGATCCTATTTATTGGAAAGAAGTAACAGAAATTAGATAGTATAAAAAGGGATTAACTTTGTAGATTAAAATCATCATTCCAGCGAATAAATATTAACTGGAGAGTCCGAGGCAAAGATAAATACACAGCTCTTTGTCTCTCCTCTCCCTATATATGTAAGTATATGCTGGTTTTATCTCTATTAAAATAAACAAAAACAAAAAATAGAGACAATAATCCATCTACATTAATAAATCAGTTTTTATCTTGGAGGGTAATTTTTATTAATAGATAAACAAAAAAAAAAAAAAAGAAGCAAAAATGTCGACAATTCAAGCAAATAACTCTAAGATCACAGTCTATGTGGTATCATGTTGGATCTTTGCTGCCTTTGGAGGGCTTATGTTTGGTTATGATATTGGTATTTCAGGTATGTATTCGTTTTCTTTTAATTTTTATTAAGGTTAGGGATTTCGGATTTTGAGTTGATTTTTGAATGAATCAGGTGGAGTGTCTGGTATGGATGATTTCTTGATCAAATTTTTCCCAAATGTTTACGAAAGGAAGCTTCATGCTAAAGAGAACAACTATTGTAAGTACGATGATCAACTTCTTCAGCTATTTACCTCATCATTGTACCTATCAGCTTTGGTTTCTAGTTTCTTTGCATCCAAGGCCTGTTCAGCTTTAGGCCGTAGGCCTACCATTTTCATGGCTTCTCTTTTCTTCATTGCTGGGGCTGTTATAAGTGCTGCCTCAGAACACAGATGGATGCTCATTGTTGGTAGAATTTTGTTCGGTGTTGGCGTTGGTTTCGGAAATGAGGTATTCATTTTAGATCAAATTTTGATTTCAAATATCTATGATATATGATTTTGATTGTTTTAATAATTTGGTTTGTGGCAGACTGTTCCTCTGTTTTTGACAGAAGTAGCACCAATCCAACTCAGAGGAGCTGTGAATATTATGTTCCAACTTTTCGTAACAATAGGAATATTCATAGCAAATCTTGTGAATTATGCAACATCCAACATGCACCCCAACGGCTGGAGGGTGTCACTTGGGCTAGCAGCCGTTCCAGCTTTAATGCTGCTCGTCGGTTGCTTCGTTATCACTGACACTCCTGCCAGTTTAATCGAACGTGGCAAAGACGAACAGGGCAAAGCTGCACTAAAGAAAGTCAGGGGAGTTGATGATGTTGAAGTTGAATTTAAGGAAATAGTTGCTGCTTGTGAACAAGCCAAGGCTGTGAAACATCCATTCAGGAACCTCATGAAGTCTGCCAGTGTCCCACCACTTGTGATTGCTGTATTTTTGCAGATTTTCCAACAATTCACTGGAATTAACGCCATTATGTTCTACGCACCTGTCCTGTTCCAAACCATGGGATTCAAATCTGATGGTGCACTTTTGTCCGCTGTCATTACTGGACTTGTTAATGTTGGGTCCACATTTGTTTCAATCTACGCCGTTGACAAGGTTGGAAGGAGAAAATTGCTCCTCCAAGCTTGTTGCCAAATGTTGATCTCTCAATTGGCAATTGGAATTATCTTATCCTTCAGTTTGAAGGAAACAGGAACATTAGACAGGACACTAGCAACAATTGTGGTGATCCTTGTGTGCACATATGTTATGTCATTTGCCTGGTCATGGGGACCTCTAGGATGGTTGATTCCAAGTGAAACATTCCCAATGGAAACAAGGACAGCCGGTTTCGCCTTTGCAGTCAGCACAAACATGCTTTTCACTTCAATCATTGCTCAGGCATTCTTGACAATGCTTTGCAAAATGCAAGCAAACATTTTCTTCTTCTTCTCTGGCTGGATCGTTGTTATGGGACTATTCGTCGTCTTCCTAGTGCCAGAGACCAAGGGAGTTCCCATTGATGGAATGGTTGATGTGTGGAAGAGTCATCCAGTATGGAAGAGATGCTTCAAGAATGAATAAGTCAAAAGTGTGTTTAACTTGATAATAATACATTTTTCAAGGTCTACAATATAATATAATTAATATGTTATATGATGTACAAATAATTACCTCCACCCTACCCTCATATGTTTTAAATTGGTTTTCAAGTCTTTGGTTTGTGATCTAGCGCTTAAGTTTATGGCAATTATTGCCTACAATCCCTATCCCACTATCAGTTGTAAATTTCTTTTCCTTTTATAATAATTCCAAGTATTTTGTTTCCAAAATTTTGTTGCAAACTCATTATTCAATAATTGCAATGTGTCTTTCCCCTTCTTTCCTTGTTCATTGTTTATGGTTGCAATAAATAAATATAAGTATTGTGAATTAACATTTTGGTCACTCAACTATAACAAATTGTTCCGTACATTTATTTATTTTAAATAGATAAAATTATTCTAAGTTTGTTTTTTTTTTCCAACAAAGTCATTATAGTCGAAAAGCCAAAGCATAACTTACTTCTTTTTTAATTTATCTTTAACAATTCTTTTAACCTAATTATTATTTGTAGAAAAACTAATTTATCTATTCATAATATCTTTTTTGTAAACTAATTTTGTAAATATTATTCTTTTCAAGATAAATTTTGATCTATTTTTTATTTATTAAATTTTGTATAATATCCATCCGCTCCCATTTAATTTTCACATATACTAAAAATAATTATTCTTAAATACTCGTCAACTTTTAAAAATTAAAAAAAAGTAATTATGTTTCAACTTTGTCGTTTTAACATTAATTATTTTGGGATTAGTAGATTAGTAAATGAACAAAGATCAACATCCGGATCCGGTATGTTGTTGTTGTATGTTAAGACTTAAGAGTTAATAAAACCTTTTAACTAAATGAAATGTTAAAGAGTTAAGATTAATAAATTATTTGACATTCATTGATAATATTTGATAACTGATTTATTCGAGAGCGATTTTTGCCATGAATCTCGTTTAACTTCGTCAATTTTACTAACGATCCACTTCTATGTTTTACTCCTTTCATTCACTTTTACCATTACCAAATAATGATTAATATGAGTGATATACTAAAATACTCATATTAATTAATGTATATTAAGTTTTGAAAAATGATTAGGAAAATAAGAAACTAATATTATATTTTGTAATAATTGAATTTTAAAATCTCTATTTTATCCATAATGAAATTATCTATAGTCACACAAATATGTATGACTTATTTTAGACCACAAGTTTTTAAAAAATAATAATTATATCTTAAATTTCGTGTCAAATCAAATTACTTCACATAAATTAAAAAGGAGCAAGTATATTTTTCTCTTATTATGATAAAAGTGACAAGCAAAACTAAACATCTATTTTTAGCCGAAGAAATGAGTAACTAAAAATAAACTAAGAGAGTACTCCCCCGTTCACTTATTCCTAAAAATATATGTTTACTTATCACTTTAGGCGTATAAAAAAAAGATAATTATATTTTTTCATGTTTCACTCTCAACAGTAAATACTCTTTTTTACAAATCATTTTTCAAGACTCAATACTAAACCTCACTTAATAGAGATAGTATAGTAAAATAAATGTATCAATAATTGTTTTCTTAATGAGTGTGTCAAGTCAAACAGTAACAAGTAAACATAATCTAGTTAACTAAGGGCCCACTTGGTCATGTATATGATATCATAATATGAAATAATGAGATGAAGTTGAAGTTTTGTTTGGACATGCGGTATGAAATTTTTGTGTTGTATATTTTCTTATAAACATAAGAATCTCATAAATTGTAAAACTATTAAAATAGCCCCAATTATTTTTTCAATCTTACCAATAAACAAAAATTTATAAAATCGCATAAAAAATTATTACAAAACTATTTGTTCTCCCACATACTACAGACAATCTTCTCACGTTGAACTTGCATTTCTCGATTATATGACCGAGAAGACAAATCAGCATTGTTACTTTGAGCCATTTGTTGATCAACATCATTCACAACTATATTTTCATGCTCATAGACCATAAATATTTCATCACTCATTTGGTATTCTCGCAAATAATTATATATGTAACATTGTAAAAGTTATGACAATTTTCACTTGTGTGTCTATATCATATGGTTCCTGCCTTGTTTCACTTGTGTGCAATTAAACATTTTCAGTGCATTAATTTTGTGCTAAAATCAAACATATTGGAAGTAGGGATTATCAAACATGCATCACCAATTTTGTCATTTTTCATATTAAATTGCTTTAAATATTTTCATACGTAGCCGAAAGAGAAGTTTTTTTTATTATGAAAAACCAAAAAAGTATTCCTCCCTCCGTTCTTATTTATATTCACCAAATCAATTCCTACTATATCATTTATATTCACCAAATTTAAAGCAATAATAAATTTCATGTTTGTGAGAATAATAAATTTTAAAAAGTAACGATGCGATTATTAATTTTACTTACACATGAAATAAATGGTTAATAGATATAAATGTGGAGTTGTTTTAACAAAATATAAACTTATGTGTCAAACTTTTGTATTTTAAAAAGGGAAAAGGGACAAATATACCCTCGAACAATCGTAAATGGTATGCAGATACTCTCTGTTATACTTTTGGGACATTGGTGCCCCTGCCGTCCAAAAACTAGAGCATATATGCCCTTCATTCTAACGGAAGACTAAATAGGGACACGTGACACAATCTTATCCATCGATCCGATGTCGGGTCAATGGATAAGATTATGCCATGTGTAACTCCGTTAGTATAGAGGGTATATATGCTCTAGTTTTTTGGACGGCAGGGGCACCAATGTCTCAAAAGTATAACGGAGGATATCTGCATATCATTTACGATAGTTCGGAAGTATATTTGTCCTTTTTCCCTTTGAAAAATTCCAAATCATGATTTTTGGAAAATATGATATTTCATCTCATGATATGAATTATGAAATCATGAGATGAAATCGCATATCCAAACGCTAATTCCATCTCATAATTTCATATCGTGATATGGTATCGCATGACCAAACGCCTACTAAAGATATTATACCCAAACACTAACCAAGGACCATACAACACATGGCAAAAGAAAACAAAGGCTGAGGACTTGGTAGCCTGTACTGAATGCGTATCAAAATCAGACCTTCTAATTGGTCTGCATCTGAATACCCCTTATCCAATATCCTTATCTCCACCACATATATGTGAACAACAAATATGAATTCTCTTCTCACCCACACTTCAATCTCCACAAATACCTTGCTCCATTTTCCCCCAATTCCTCAATAATGGCCATGGCAACTCAAGCTTCCCTCTTCACCCCTGCTCTCTCCGTCCCCAAATCCACCGCTCCATGGAAACAATCCCTCCTATCCTTCTCTACTCCTAAGCAACTCAAATCTACCGTCTCAGTAACCCGACCCATCCGGGCCATGGCCGAAGAAGCCCCAGCTGCCACCGAAGAGAAACCGGCTCCAGCGGGATTTACCCCACCTCAATTGGACCCAAACACACCTTCCCCAATCTTCGGTGGCAGCACTGGTGGGCTTCTTCGCAAAGCCCAAGTAGAAGAATTCTACGTCATCACATGGGAATCACCAAAGGAACAGATCTTCGAGATGCCAACAGGTGGTGCTGCTATAATGAGAGAAGGACCCAATTTGTTGAAATTGGCCAGGAAAGAACAGTGCTTAGCTCTTGGTACAAGGTTGAGATCCAAATACAAGATTAACTACCAGTTTTACAGGGTATTCCCCAATGGTGAGGTGCAATATTTGCATCCCAAAGATGGTGTGTACCCTGAAAAGGTGAACCCAGGGCGTGAAGGAGTTGGTCAGAACTTTAGATCCATTGGAAAGAACAAGAGTGCTATTGAAGTCAAGTTTACTGGGAAACAAGTGTATGATATTTAAGGTGTTGTATTTTGTGCACTTTTTATGATATTGTAATTGTTAATGATTTTGTGATTATGTAGTGCATCCTTTGAATGTAACTTTTATTTGACACTACAAATACAACATGGATCCTATTAAATTTTGCTCTCCTATTGATACCATGTCCATTTTTTAATTACTCCTCCGTTCATTATTGTCTATGTTTGACTTGACACACTCCTACAAAACAATAAATAGAATAATAATTTTATTATTTTTGCTTTGTCTTTATTTTTTAAAATTTGACAAGTAAAGTTAGACAATTATTTTTAGTATATTAGAGTTGGACATGTAAAAATAGATGGAGGAAGTATTTATTCTGTTATGCTTTACTTGATTTAAAAATCTATCAAGACACTCTTTCTACCATCATAAGATGGAAATAAGGATACGCACGGCACACACCACCCTCCCCAAATATATCTAACTTGTGGAACTTCAATGGGTATGTTGTTTCAAAGTAGGATTAGCTAAATTTACTCTTTTTTGTCATTTTATTGACGAGTAGTTGATGGAATCATGAGGATTAAAATGAGGATGAGTTTTTTTTGGTGAATGATTACTCTTTTTAAAAAAATATATACTTCACTTAACTATAGTGAAACTTAATTTTAAAATTGAAATGATGTAGAGTTCCATGGATGATCTCATTAAAGAGCTCTGAAAAGAGATAAAGAGAAAGGAGAGAAAGAAGGGTAAAATGAATATCATTCAATAATGTCTACAGGTCACAACAATGTTCGGGGTCGTTTGGTAGAGTGCATTAGAAAAAATAATGCATGCATTAATTTTGTGTATTACAAGGCATTACTAGTGCCGTGTTTGATCTCTCTTCCTTTTATGAATTACAATTTACATCAATATGTCAATAATGTTTAGATTAATCAGGTCAAATTGGCGGGTCATGACCCAACCCACTTTTTAGCTCAATTTACCTCAACATAAATTTGAACGGATCATGATTCAGTTTTTCATTTTAATCTCTCTACTTTCGGCCCAACTCGTACATTTGACACCTCTGGATAATATATGATGCACTCTTGATGAAGCTTATGCTGATATGTTGAAGCCTCCGGGCCTCTAAGTTGCTTAATTCATATCGTTAATACATGACAATGTGTGTCATGGTACGTATTTTGCTGAAACTCCATTATCTTTACCTTTAACAAATGCAAAGCTTGTAGTTTTGGGGTGCCAATCACAAACCCTCCCGTTTTGGATCGTGACAAACTCAAATTTGGATTTAACCCAAACTCAAAATATTCTATCATGTTTACAATAACATTACCTTCAAAACAGCTTTAACAAACACAAAGGGTGTGTTTGGATGTTTTCCTAGAAAATGTTTTCCTGGAAACCAAGTTGATTTTTGACTTATTTTCTCATGTTTGGTTGGTGAGTAGAAAATATTTTCCGAAAAAGATTTTTAGTGTTTGATTTATGAATGAAAATATTTTTGAGAAATATCTTTTATTTTTACTAGAGTAGAAAATAATTTTTGAAATTGAAAATAGTTTTTAAAAACAAACTTGAA
>JAJOOH010040988.1:0-10139 GCA_029582605.1 Solanum gracilifrons
TGTCCAGTTTATGTCATCTCAATAAGAAAGCAACAATGAGGCCATCTGCTTTATTTTTCATTGTATGTGAAAAAATAGCTTCCTTCCTAAAATTTGTTAATCTTTAATTTTTTTGAAATTTATTGGATAAGTAGGAAAATGATTTAGTTGTTATTGATAGTGTCTAGTAAAAGTATTGTAGTTAGTAGGCATTTCATGATAAGTAAATGTCGTATTTGAAATTTTAGTTTATTTTATCATCAGGCCAGCTTTAGTTAGTAGCCTTGTCTTTGTATATTTGCATATTAGTCTTAAGTGTTTGTCCTAAAGTTTTGTCTTTCCCACTTTCGTATCATTTGCGATGTAATATAGAATGGATTTACCGCTAAATAATTATAATACTCAACTTTAGTGCTTCGATGTTGCCGCGTTCTCTGGTGAAGTTTTAATTTTTTCAAGTGGAGCATTGGCTTGTTAAAGCACAAATCTTGTGTGCAGATATAGGTTCAGTATGACCAAGTTTTATGTCGAAGTGATTTTACTTGCCATGCCTTTTCTTATATCTCTATGTTCTCTGTTTGTAAATGTCTGGCCAAATTTATATATAAACGCTTCGAATTTAGCTAATTCATCAAGTGTTATATATTATAGTTTAAGCATGATTTTAACATATTTATTTTTACCTTTGAATGATCAACTGATGGCGTTCTTTTTCCTTAACTTTTTGTCTTTTGATCACTATGTATGGTTTCAAATCTTGTTAATATAATTCATGGCCCGTCCTTTAAATATGAATTCTAATTCTTATTGTATCTCTTTTGTATGTGACACCTGCCATGAGTACACGAGACTCTTCCCTTGCATTTTGGGAGAGCCATAAAGGCTCAATTTCCCTTTCCGAGTCAGTCAGCCTTTAAAACCGACAAACAGGTCTCGACGTCGAGAAAATGCAATGGATTGGAGAGTTGAAAAATTGGGCCAAAGGCCCACTTTTTATTTCAAAATTGTATTTTGTTACTTTTGGGCCTAAGCCCACTTATTTGATATTATATTGTTAGAATTTAGGACAGGTGGCGAGAATTGGGCCTTTTGGCCCAAAATGAAATTAGTCCCAAGTGTTGGTCCAGGCGGACAGAAAAACCAAACTTGGGCCCGAGTCTTTTTCCCTCTCTATTTTATTATGTTTGTGTGGCTGTTAATATTTGCCGCTAATCTTAAGGTCGAAAATTTCAAATCCCCGAAAGACGCCCATTTTGATTTAACAACTTAACCAAATTAGTCATCGTTTAACAAAACTTAAAGAATAAATGTTGCAAATTATCTCACTTAGATAGTATTTCCATATTTCCCCACCTTTTCCCCTTTCCCGGTCCTAGTTATAACAATTGTTCAAATCAAATCACGTTAAATTATTTTAGCCAAATAATTAATTACCGGATAACCGCATTTTAGCGGGCATTTCGGGTACTTTCAAACCCTTCCCAAAATGCTAATAAGAACCTCGAACCCTTTGTATATTTTCAATTTATTTCTGTTTTAATCTGTTGCATAAATCGGTTTTCTTAATTTTACCTTAAAAATTAAGTGGCGACTCTAAAATCAGTCTTAAATTCATTTCTTAAATAAAACATAATGACAACTCTGCTGGGGATTTGAATGGGTTCTTACCTTAAGATTAACTTATTTGCCTATTTGTTTAATTTCTTACTTGTTTCAATTCTTGTAAATTATAAATTGTGACATTCATGACATCCGATTCCGTCAAATGGCAAATAGATTGCATTAGGAAAAAAGATGGTTACGTGTCTTACCACAATTGTCCTTCAAAAAAACACAAGTTGAATTCTTTGGAAGTGATAAACGAATAGTTGGCTTGTGGTCATCCAACGTCGTTTATTATACTTCACCCCGTAGTTTGTCCAACTCGGGTAACCATGTCTTGTCTTTAAACCAACTCTTAGTCAACTAGCGTAGAGCTAAACCAAATCCCTTTTTGCGCATTGAACTAAGGCGACCCAACACCCAAGGCGTGTTGGGTCCATTAGAGAGACCACCTTGAGTCCAAAACGACGCACAGCCTAAATGGACGATCATACTTATGTGTTAAATTTGATAGATATATACGTTGTTTGAAAAGTCATTGTCCCTTGGAGTTGGGAATAGATTTTAATAGTTTATCCAGTCGAAGGAGGATTTTCACAAGTTACTACCCCAAAGTGACGGACATCCGGTGATGGCGAGAAGAAATCAACAACGAAGGACTTTCCATGGCGGCATAGTCTAGGAAGGTACCCCTGCATGGGACTGATTATTCGTATCCCATTTCCCTACTATGTATCCCTATTCGGTTTACTTATAAAGTTTGTATAAATTTGGGTTTTGGGGTAATGAAATCTTTCAAATGACGTATACATCTTTCAAATCGTTAGGCCTACCCTTGGCACAAAAGGGTCGCATATTTGTTTAGAACGCGCAATATTTGCTTATGTGTTATAACTGCTTGTGTGAATATGTTGCTTTGTTTGAAGATATTCTAACTCACTCCTCTTCGAATTATCTTCTAGAACTCTTTAAGCACAAATATCAAGTCACTATCAAAAGTGCGTCCAAATAATCTTCGAGTCTTTAGTTTCACAATAAAATTCGAACTTCATTTTTCAATTCTTACTTTCTCATCAAAAAAAAATAAAAAAATTAACCCTTTATCTCAAATCGAAGGAGATTCAAGCTGGTCGAACTATGTAGGACCTGAATTCTCTTTTGTGAGATACGTAGGCAGCCTTCCAAGGTTCGGTCCCTATTTTGAGAAATTCTATCTTTTTCAACTCTTGCAATGAGATTCATCTCAATCGAAAATCTGAAGTATATCAATGAAAAAAATATATATATATTGGCTCGACGAAAGCCAATCTTTCCGTCACTAATCCCAAAGTTAAATAGATAAATTTCTGTCTGTTAGCCATCTTTTCTATTTCGTGGGCTAGTCTATCTTCAAATGAAGCAACCCTTGTCTGTTTGCACCAATGTGTGATATCTTGCACTATTTATCACCTTCAGACACTAACACGTTTACCTTTTGAGTTATTTTTCTTCTGTCAGGTGCTTAGAACTGATTTGTTTTGATATGCTGACTGAATACCCTTATTTCAGAAGATCTAGGGCTCCCAAAGATTCCTTCTCCGATCAAAGTTCGCAAAAAGAAAAGGCAGTAATGGGTGATAACAATGACGAGGTTGGCTTGGCTAATGTTGTCGTGGCTCAGCCCGCCGTCGCTGATCAAAATAAATTAGTTATGCAGTTAATGCAACAGATTGCTGAAATGAGGGTTGAAATGCAAAGAATGAAAGATTTGCCTAATCCAATTTCCGCTTTCAACCCTTCAGGAGATGGAAGACCTTCACTCCACTTTCCTCCACCAAGCGTGGAACAGGTTCAGAACCCACATTCTAACCCTGCTCAAAATCTCCCAATCACCGACCTAACCGCCCTAAATCCCCATCATGCCTCTGTCTCTTACCAAGAGCCACCTCCTCCTCAAGGTACCAACCCTCAAACCCTCCCTCCTCATCAAAATGTCAACCCGCAAGCTTGCCCTCCTTATCAAAATCCAAATGTCAATAAACCGCAAACCTTCCCCCATCACCAAAATCAACATACCAACCCTCAAACTTTCCCCCAAAATTACCAAGCCACTCAAAATACCCAGAATCCATTCATTGCTCCGCCATTGCCTTAAAAGACTACTTTTCAAATTCCAATTCCAAATGAACTCTATTCCAACTGTTTCGAGCTTGATCACTATAAGGAACGAGAGAGAGATGAGGTCAAAGGAAGAGGTAGCCAAATTGAATATGAAAGAAGAGATTAGAAAAGCCATGAAAGAGCTGCAATATATTCCTGAAGTCGATGGGTTGAGTTACGAGTATTTGTGCATCCATCCGAATCTGGACCTCCCGGAAGGGTTTAAAGTGCCAAAATGTGATACTTTCGGAGAAACATGGAATCATTAGCGCACCTGAGAACCTATTGTGACCAACTCGTAGGAGTTGGCAGAAATGAAGCCTTATTAATGCGGCTCTTTAGCCGAATTTTAAGTGGAGAAGCGTTAGAATGGTTTACCTCTCATGAGATAAAGCAATGGTCCAGCTGGAACACACTAGCTAAGGATTTTGTCAAACGGTTCGCTTACAACGTGGAGATCATTCCTGATCGCTATTCTTTGGAGAGAATTAAGCGGAAATCCACTGAAAGCTATCGTGAATATGCGTATAGGTGGAGGAAAGAGGCCGCCCGGGTTCGACCCTCTATGTCGGAGAAAGAGATCGTTGAAGTGTTCATACGCATTCAAGAGCCAGAGTATTATGACAGGATAATGTTGCTCTATGGAGCAAAATTTGTGGAGATAGTCAAGGTAGGTGAGGCTATCGAAGATGGGATTAAAATCAAAAAGATTTCTCGCGTTGCCACCCCAACCGAATCTTCAGGATTGTTGAAAAAGAAAAGAGATGATGTGTCTTCTATTTCATGTGCATTTGATGGAAAAGGACACTTCAGAAAATCCTCACCTTACATAAGTTATCCTCAAGCTCCACAAAATTCATATCCAGCTTGTTATACCCAATCAGGTTATCAAACTCCACCACCGAGTTACCAAATTTTACCTCCTAATTATCAAACTCCACCAGCGAGTTACCAAATTCCATCTCTTGGTTACCAGACTCCATCTCCACATTACTAAAATACCCATCCATATTACCAAGCTCCATCAGTTAATTATTCAAATATCCAATCAAGTTATCAAATTTCACCCCTGCACTACCAAAATACCCCTCCTAGCTACCGAGCTCCACAATACGTAAATTTCCAAACGCAAGTACCAACTCACCAAAATCCTTTAAACTACCATTAAGTACCTTCACATCCAGGAAATAATTACAATCTTCCTCACGAGAAGAAACCTTCTAGAGTTTTTACTCCTTTGGTTGAGAGCTGAACACAACCTTTTGAGAGATTGAAATCAGCTGGTTTGATACAGACAATTGATCCAAAAAATATCAATGTCAATTCCAAGCTTTATAGACCCGATCTTCATTGTGCTTACGATTCAGGAGGTGCTGGGTATATTAATGAGGATTGTATCAACTTGAACATAAAATTCAAGACTTGATAGATTAAAAGGTCGTCACGCTTCAGACTGTCATGCCCAACGTCAATAGTAACCCCACGCCGAATCATGGAAGGGTGACTATTAATATGATTGAAGTCGAAGAAGATTTGAATGTGGAGAAAGTTATAATCTCAGCGAATCTTGAAAAGCTCGAGAAAGTTGTTGCCTTTCCAACCAAAAGAGAGAAATCTAAATTTGTGATCATGACACCTCATCAATCTTTTGCTTTAGTGCCGAAGGAGGCTCAGAACATGCATAAGATCGATCAAGCTTTTCCAAAATCATTGCCTCACTTTTATCGGTCTTTTCCAATGCAAAATGGTCTAGGGGAAGGAATCAAAAACGGGTTCAAAGAAAGCGATATTATGCTTGAAGAGACGACCGAGACACTAGCCATACTAGACAGCGAGCCAAAGGAGCAAATGCCTAACTGGACATCCACTCTGATCTTGATTCCTCGCTTGTCTTGGTAGACATAGACAATTTTATACGTTATTTCTAAAAATTGGTGGTGTTTTGATTAAGGCTCGAGACCCATCAGTTACTATATTTTTGCCTCACTATGTTTTAATCTCCCTTCTAATATTTTGAAAAAAGGCAAAATGATTTATCGTCATGGCAGAAGTTTTCATTTTCTTATTTCAAACGAAAACTTCCCTTATTGCAAAAAATTGCTTTACTTGCTTTATATTTATCTAACAACATATGTCTATGATTTCAGTGAAAATATTTTCAAATCTGTCAATATCATGTCATGTCACAAGCTGAATGAAAAAAATGGAGTAGATGAAGAGGAATTTGAGGACTACAATAACAAGATCATGGTACTCAAACACCTGGTTGATGAGTTCAGACAGTTCGAAAGTCACGATAAGCTGAATTCAGAAGAGATCGAAATAGTGAATCAGGAAAATAATGAACGCATCAGAGAAATCAAAATTGGTGCCTATCTGACAAAAATGCAAGAAAGAGAACTCATCAGTTTTCTTGGAAAACACATCGATACATTTGTTTGATGACATCACACAGTTGAGCATGGACATCGGATCTCACAAGTCATCAATTTAGTTAAATGTTGTCGAAAGATATCATGTTTGAAGACTCGATTTCTATCTTTTCCTTGTAAAAGCCTTTATTTCCTTGTAATAGTTTATGCTTAGAATTTATCCCTTTGTAATGAACTACATCTGACCTGAATTCTCAAGAATGAGATACGTAGGCGGCCTATGTCGGCCTCGGTCACCCCTTTATCCCCTTTTAATGTTTCCTTTGTACTTGAACTACGCTCGACCTGAATTCTCTAGAATGAGATACGTAGGCGACCTGTGTCAGCCTTGGTCGTTTAATTTTTAAAATTTCCTTTTAATCCCAAGAGGGGGAACTATGTTTGACCTGATTCCTGCCTCAACGGGATACATAGGCGCCATGACGGCTTGGTCATATCTCCCATAAGATTTCTATTTTTCTTTGCAATAGAAACTGGGACAGAATTTTTGAGTCCCACTCAAAAATTCTAAAGAGGAACATATTTTCTCCAACAAGTCAAGATTAAAGATACATTGCGAGTTGCAACTGGGATAGAATTTTTGAGAGGGTCTTAAAAAAAAATTTGAGGATAGCCCCAAAAATTCCTTCAAGCATCACTAGAAGTTTGTAGTAAATTTTGAATACTTTAAGCAAATTAGAAGTTTAAATCTAACTTCAAATGATCTCTGGCATCGTTAAAGTTCATAGTCAACTTCAACAATCTCCCTCATCGTTGGATTTCAGAGTCAACTACAAAACTTCCCGATTATAATAGATTTCGAGAGAACCATGCCAGAAATTTTTCCAAGCTTTAAAGATTCTTGAATTCTCCAGAATAAGATATGGGACACACCAAAGTTTTGAACCAAGGACGTTCATTTAAGCTTGACGTGACATAACGGTTAATTGTGATCTTTTTCAATTACAACTTTTTGAAAACTTTTTTCTTAAAGATTTTATCTATATGTTTCAAATATTTTTGCATAAAATGTTTTGCCTTGTCTATCAAGAAGCAAGAGATCAAGCGAATAACTAAAAATAGCAAGACAAGGAGCAAGCGATTGAAGAAGGCAACACAGATTAGTTTGTTTTGAAAAACTAACAATTTTTCTATGGATGTAGGTCTATAAGATTGCATTAAGTTCATCATATGTTTCCATTCAATGAATATGGAGAAGTTAAAAGGGTGAGGAAATCCCCAAAATTGACAACTTTTCTGTGGATGCAGGAAAGTCATTGAAGTTTTTTTTGAGGAGAAAGAAAGAGTTCAGAATACGAGCAACAACACCTCGTTTAAATTCTCAGCAAAGCATGAGTCACATCAAAAACAAAATGTCCAAAATGAGAACAAGTGAAAGCATCACTCTTGACATATACAAGCATTTTCGATGACACGAGATTACATTTTTCAGCATTAAGAACATTTGAAGAATATGAATGAATTTCGTCGATATCAGACGCAGTAATGTGAACTACCCAGCGGGACATCGTCTTTACCACTCGGATGGACATCTCTAGAGTATTATCAAATGAGATAGTACCATCACTCAGAGGACATCATAGGTATTTTATCAATAGAATATTATCATCCTACCGATGGATCTTCATTACCATTATCCTACCAATGGATCAGCCTTATCCTACCAAGGGATCAACATTATCCTACCGACGGATCTTCATCAACACCATCCTACCGACGAATCTTCATTATAATTTATCCTACCAATGGATAAACATTATCCTACCAACGTATCATTATCATTATCCTACCAATGGATCAACATTGTCCTAACGACGGATCATCATCATTATCCTACCAATGGATCAACATTGTCCTAACGGCGGATCTTCTTCATCATCATCCTCCCGACGGATCTTTATTATCATCATCTTACCAATGGATCTTCATCAATATTATCCTATCAGTGGATCATTGTTAATCATCATTTTATCATTACCATCCTATCGATAGAGTATCATCAACATCATCATCCTATCGATGGAGCAACATCATCATCATGTCATTATCATTATCCTACCAATGGATCGTCAACATTATCCTACCAATGGATCATCGACATTATCCTACCAATGGATCAACATTATCCTACCAATGGATCAATATTATCCTACCAGTATCATCAACATCTACATTATCCTACCGACAGATCTTCGTTGTCATTATCCTACCAATGGAGCATCATCATCATCATCATCCTATCGATAGAGTAGCATCATCGTCCTATCAGTATCATCATCGACATTATCCTACCAATGAATCAACATTATCCTACCAATGGATCATCAACATCTACATTATCCTACCGACGAATCTTCATTGTCGTTATCCTACCAATGGAGCATCATCACCGTCCTATCGATGGAGTAGCATCATCGTCTTATCATTATCATCATCGTCATCATATCAATGGAGCATCAACATCATTATCCTGTCGATGAAGCATCATCGTCATAGGGGCAACATCATCCTATCATTATCATCATCTTACCAATGAAGAATCATCATCATTATTTTCATTTGCAAGAACGTCATCAAAAGAGCCATCAACATATTACATTAGTCTATATTTTATTATTTCGCTATCAAAGGAAGAGTACATTCGAAGAATTATATTGCAACTATGAAATACAAGTTTTATTGGCGTAACGTTAAGATGAAGGAACTGACGTTAAATGTTCAAGGAGAGCGACTAAGTGACAACATGGTAAAAGACGCTATATCTCCATTTGAATTACATTTTTATGCTAATGAGTTTTATCTCAGTCTTTGACGAGAGCATCCAAGAGGGTGAATTCTCAAGTCAAACCACAGGTGCGGACTACATCAACAAGGATGCAGCACAACGTGGAGCTTTTTCTTAGCAGCGAACTAGGACATAGTCCGAAGAGGAGTGCCAAACTCTTAGGGCGTGAGCTGAGGAGTGACTTCCACCGCAATCAAACCACACCCCTATCAGAAGGCATGTGGGTTTTCTTTAGGTTTATCAGTTTCAGTTTTGCATCCAAAAAATTTTGGTTTCCACCGGAGGCAACTTTCCAATCTGAGGGACAATGCACCAAGAGCTTTGAAAATTATGTCCGTGTAAGTTCTTAATTATGGGTGTGAAGTGCGCCACATTCATGGCTAAGAGGTTGCAAGCCTCCTTTTCATACTCGATTTATTTTTGTCACTCTCCCTGAACCAAAGGATATTTAACATAAAAAATTTCCTTTTTAACCGATTGAGTCGAACTACAAGCAGCCTGATTTCCTAAGTTAAGGAATATGTAGGCAGGATCAATGTTGAAAACTTGGCTGTATTTCAACTTCCACTCTCAAATCTTATTCCCGAGCATTCTGGTCTCTTCATAATTCGATATCGGGATGACCCTTGAATTCTGTCAAATCGTGCGTTAAATCAAACGTATCAAACTACAAGTGGCCTGAATTCTCATATAGCCTGAGATATGTAGGAAACCTATTTCCGGGGATCGGCCATAATTCCCAAAGTCCATACCAAGACCCCCTTTCGATAAGATGTAGATGTGGTCGGTCAAAATTGGATTAGTCAACTTCATTTTCCTCAAATTTCTTGCACCAATCCAAGTAAAACGAGGGACAGTTGTTGACACCCAATTTTGGACCTTCACGATATAGATTAATTATTGAGCTTCTTCAATTTAAACGATTTAAAATAGTTAGTTATAGAAATTTTCAAAAAAATAAAATAAAAATAGTTTACATGTTATCTTAATAGTTTTCTTACTTTTTTATAAGTTTTAAATAATATATATATTTTTACATAATTATATATATAATTAGTATATTTTTTGATTATTCGAAAATCGTCACAAAAAGATTTTGTTAAATAGTTTAGTTATATAATAGTTTATATTTTAAATTATTTAGTTTATATTTTAGATAACTATTTTATTTCGTTAAGATTAGGAAGCTCGTTGGTTAATTT
>JAJOOH010041004.1:0-11711 GCA_029582605.1 Solanum gracilifrons
TAAGTTATGTATCTCTAAATCCTTGGTCCGGCATCTAGAGAATTTCACCCCGCACCTTGGTTCGGCTACGTGTGTATAATTTATTAATCCTTACCATTACCTCATATTATACGTCACATCGATGTATGGCTTAGTTTTAACCCTCGCACTAATCGACATTAATTCTATTAGATAGTATCACACTAAATCTATGTTGATAATTCTTTTCTTATTAACTACCTCCTTGGTCCGGCAAGTAGAAACAAGGCGAGTTTTAATGTTTGCAACCGCTAAAAAGACTTCTAAATGAAAGAATTATCAATGCATGCAAAACACTATTCGGAAATTACTTAGTTACTATTCATACTTCGTTAATCGCTCATGGTTCCCACAACCCTAGTTGTGGATTTAGTTACCCATATTAGTACGAACACAATTCATATTTGTAGAAGAAGAAATTATGAACTTACATAATGAGAATGATAAACCCAGAATTTCGACTTGAATTGCAAAGTCAAAATCTTCAAAACAAACTTAGGAAATTAAGAATTGCTAAACTTGCAAGTTGATCTCCCAAGCCAAAAACTAGAACTAAAATAATAAAGTCTAACCCCCAAAAACGAGGTTTACATACCATATATATAGAAAAATAAGTCCTAAATTAAAAGGAAAAAAAATAAGGAAAGTTTGTTCAGGGGCACGCGTCTTCATTCCACGAGATTGACTCACGGACTGTCAATGGATCTACGGTCCGTGAGTCATTTCCGTTAGCCAGGACTTGGAAAATATTTCAACTTCCAAAAATCAGCTTCTCTAAAGCAAACGACGGAACACCAGTACGGACCGTAGATCGATATATGGTCCGTCAATCCCTCTCTGTAGCTCCATACTTAGAATTCTCCAAAAATCAGGTACTAGAACCTCCCAGTCACATTCTACGGTTCAGCAGTACGATCCGTAGATCAATCTACGGACCGTCAATGGTCACTGTGGTTCCACACTTTGTCAGATTCCCTGATTCTCCTTCGATGCCTTGCCCTGCTGATCTACGATCACTATCTACGAAGCATCAATGGACCTAAGGTCCGTAGATCACCTTCGTAGATGCCCTTTTCTGCATTTCTTTCAGCTGTCTCTTTACTTCCGTGCCTAAACATCTTTCCTGCAAAACATGATAAAAACACATAAAAACCAATACAAAAAGTCCCTAGACACACACAACTCTTAAGTGAAATGTATTAAAAATACCGTAAACTCACGGTATATCAGAACCTTTACAAAATATTCCCCTTTTATAGAAAACTTTTAAGAAAAAATACATCTCAAATAAACATATTATATTAAAACATAAAGAAAAATCATTCTTATTTACAAAAGCCTTTTGAAAATTTCCAAGGACCTTGTCTATACATGTACAAGAGAATCTATGCATAATATAGGCAGAAAATAAATCACACAACTTCCAATCGAGAGAAAGTAGGTAGAAGCTATTGTTATGATCATGTATAGATCCCCATATGAGGATTTGGAAGATACTTTGCAAATCATAAAAGTCACCGCTTTATTGTAGACTCCCATTGTCATCTTCCCATATTTTACATTGATTAGTTCTCCCCTAGTAGCTAACAAAGGATGTCCTACAATGGTCGATATCATAGCATCTGCTTCAAAGTCTAGAATTATAAGGTATGTAGGGATGACGAATATCTAAATTTTTATTAACATATCTCTTAACGGTGACATCTGGTGTTAAGAAGCATATGTTCTCAAGTAGCAAGGTGCTGCTTGTTGGATGTAATTTTTCGTTGGCAAGAATTTTGGCATTAGGTTTATGCTTGCTCCTAGTTTACATAGTGCAAGTCCAACATCTCTCTCACCAATATCTATATAAATGGTAAAACCCCATGGATCATCAAACCTTATGGGAAGCTTGTTTCTCACTCTTGAATTGCACTCATCAGTAAGTGTCATTTTCTTGCTTTGTCCAATTTTATTCTTACAAGCCAATATCTCTTATAACTTTTTTTCTTTGTCCAATTTGTTTCTTGCAAGAAAACATCTATTATAAATGTTTTGCATATTTCAGCATGTCTTTCATTGCATTTCTCACGACCCAAGGTAGCCCCTAGGCGTAACATGGCGTACAAGACCCCGAGAGGCCCCATACAAGCCACTTAGATTTCATCATACAAGAAATAGAACAAGGAGATTTAAACGACAATTTCAATATATCAAAGTTTCATAAAGCATAGCGGAAATCTAAACATCGTCTCAAAGCCATCTAGTACATAAGAATGAATCTGGGTGAAACCCGTACATCATAGTCCAAAACAGGAAGTAAGGATAGACTGAAAATAATAAATGTCCGGTCCTCGAATCATGAGGATAACCCAAAGCTCAGAATCTCCTCAATGAACTTTAGCCACCAAACTGGGAACCATGACTGTCGGACCCTACATTTAGGAAAATGCAGGAAAGAGTATGTGTTAGTATAACAACATGTACCAAGTATGACAACCATGCATAAAACATTTGAAAACATACTTAAAAGAGATACTTTCATTAAATGCAATGACCAACCTAAAACATGAGACATCGAGTTAGAAAATATGAGTCATAAAGCATGGTCAATGTACATAGTCATTATCTTAAAACATATATGAGATACTTTCTTGAAGTAACCTTAGTTCATCATAACTAGCTTGTGGAAAGTAGCATGTATCGACATATAAGACCATGAGACCTATTATGATGGAATACAGTATTTGCCCCACACCAAAAAGGGGTTGCCCTCCTTGCCAAAGTAAGGACCATGAACTTCTAGCTTATGTAGATCTACTAGCTAATGTATATGTAGACACTCATATGTAGGAACATAGTTTATGGGACATGGGTAATCGCCACTTCTCCACTCGATATTAAGCTTAACTTCCACGAAATAGTTCATATTCATATTAATCTTAGCTCACGAAGGAACATGGGTAATCTCCTCTTGTCCTTCCATTATATGACATGGGTAGTCACCTCTTGTGGTTTCAGTTAGAGAGAATGGATAATCGCCTCTTGCCTCAACATTAGTATAGCTTCTTACATATTTTTTCATGTTAGATAAGAAGACCTTTCAACTCTAAGAACCCTTATTACATGAGAATGCCCTTTTGCAAATCATGCTTTCATGTGTATATGAGAAATCCTGTCAACAACATAATAACAACAACATCATTGATACTTCAATCTCAAAGCATCCTTAAAACATTTACATAAGTTTCATGAGAACATGCTTGATTTCATAAACTTTCTTTCATAATCCAAAATCCACATTATATAATTGTAACTTGGAAAACATGGGTATTACATGGGTTCATAGGGGATCATCATAAAAACATGAAATTAAATCAATATATGCATAAAATATCATAGAACAATCAATTAAATCAATAATTAAAGGAACTCATAACATAGAAGAAAACCCTAACTCAATTGGGGATTTCTAACTTTGAAAATTGAAAAAGTTGGGATATCCATGGAGGAAAGGCTTTCATAGATGAAAACTATCATACCTCAATCCCAAAAGCTTGACTTCAATGGAGGAATTGGATACTTGACTTGAAACCTTAGGTTGATCCCTTATTCTTTAAGTTTTCTAGAAAGAGAAATATTTTGAGAGGAAGACTTGTTCTTCTTTTGTTAATTTGAGAGAATGATTTCAATTGGAGAAATTTGGGGGTTAAGACACTTATATAGGGGTTTTGGTGAAGGTTAAAACGATATAGTATTAGACTAGAATAATTAGGAAAAGACCCAAAAGCCATTGAAAATAAAAATTGTCGACCCAGTAGATAGCCAGACCGACGGACCGTTGGTCAGACCACGGACCGTCCTACTAGGGCGTCATTTGGATCAGAGACTAAGTTCTGATTCCTTGATCGACAGATCCCCATCCACGGACCGTGAGTCCAATGATGATCTGTTGGTCCCGGTCGTGTATCCTGAATTTTGTCTAAGTATGGGGCTCACCTACGAAACCTACCTACAACTCATACATTGAACAATGGTCCGTCCTGGTGAACCGTAGAAATGAACTGGAACTTGACATTTTGGAGAAACTGACTGGCCAATCCACAAACCCAACCTATGTTTCGTGCATCAAATGACGGACCATCGGTGGCGTTCGTCGATCTTGGCACCAGATTGCTTGAAAGCTAAATTTTTTATCCTTTATCGAATCTGAGGTGTTACAACATTAATAACTACAATATTGATGTGTAGAGAGATGGTTGAAACCAACCTCCTCCTTATTCGGTTTCAACTTCTCAAGAGTTGGTGAAGTACTTTCTAGAGCAAGTGTAATTGCCACCAGCATTCTGCCTTCTTCATCTTTGCTTACCATTTATCAAAAATGCATGTTTCATAGTTCCTTATTGATATGTGGTAGATTTAAACTAATTTGAGGCCTTTTTAGTACAAGAATTAGTATCCTCAATGCCTAAGTATGTCATATTCTGATGAAATTTTGATGTTTTGTAGCTATGAAGGCTAAAGGACAAGGCAAGGATGAATAAATGAAAAAAGGCCAAAAATATTGAAAGGAGTATAACTCCCAACTGGTAGTCTCCTAACCAAAAGAGTGGATCTCCCAACTATCCTGACCTCGCCTAAAATGAGTGCTCACAAGTAAAACTATGTAGTTTGGTGGACTGAGAGATGAAACAGCGACTCACCGAAGCTGAATGGGTGAACTATAAATCCAACGACGAAAGTGAAAGAACTCTGAGTTCAATTGAAGGCTTAAAGGGCTGTAAGGTTTTAATTACCGATCCGCCAAATGTGAAAGGAACACTCATCCAAAAACCAAGGTTCAAACACCTAAAGCATAAATAAAATGAAGGGTGAGCTAAGGAACAAACGTCGATTCATTTAATATGTTTGGCAGGCCAGACTAATGTTTTCAAGTTGGTCATGCATTGAATTTTGGGCCAAATTTTGAGAAATTATAAATAGTCCAAATGAGAGAGAAAATATTTCAAATTTGATAGGAGAGACTTTTTAGAAGAGAAGTTTAGAATATTTGCATAGAGACTAAGGTTTGTATTATTTTTCTTTTCACCCTTGGAGAAAATATTCTTACTTTTGGGGTTTGTGAACAACCTTGTATATTGACAATCAAAGGTTCAAATTGAAGTGAATATTGTAGATTATTGCTTAATTTCAATTCCCCAATATCTGAAATCATATTGGGTATATTTTCTTTACTTTTATGATGCTTGGTAAAAACCCCAAATCTAGGGGTATGATTATGGGGTTGAATGTTGCTTTATTGTAGTGGGTTTTATATCTTGCTCTATTTTATTGTTGTAGATTCATGGATTTAAGCTAATTAGCATGGAGTTAATTTATGGGTTAAGGTTGCAAACTTAATCCTAGCCTAGATCTTTGATTGATGCCTGAAAGAACTTAATTAAAGTGGGTAATTAGTATAATGCATGTAATTCAAATTTGATTGCTATAGTTTGCTTGGAAGAGAGATTGTGGTCCAATTCTAGTTACCAAATCTACTCGAAACAGAGATTGTAGTATGTATTTAGTCGATTCGTGATTTACATAGATGAGACCAAAAGGTGATCCTATGATTTAATGTAATGAACTTGAAAGAAAATTAGTGTTATTTAAGACTACCCAGCCTATCCATGATTGTTTAGTGATAATGAGCAAGCACAAGTACCCCTACTTGACATTGATATAAATCCCTCCCACCCCTAGATCGTCCTTTACTCGTTTGAAATCCTAATCATAGTTTAATTGTTTTATTTGATACCAAAACTCTTTTCGTAAATTTGGTGGAATTTCCACCCTTCTATTTTAATTGCTACAAATGAATTGGTTTGCACTGTTAATTTCCTAATTGAATTCCTTGCATTATATCACTCTATGTAGGATTAGATCCTGACTCTTATTGGGTAATTTATTGCTAAAAATCGCTTAATCTCTTACTTGTTTTGAGGGTAATTTGAGCATTGCCAAAAAATGGTGTCGTTGTCGTGGAGTGATGGCTAAGAATTCAATTTGTGAAGTTAGTTTGTTTACTACTTTAGGTTTAGTAGATTGTTGCTCGGTGTTGTTGTTGTGTCTTATTTGCAGGTAGAAACATGAGAGAAAATGGTAGTAACGATGCTAGTCACTGTGGGAAAAATGATCAGATTGATGACTTGAATGACATGTACGTGAATGTCATTGAGACTAATGGAGCTATCTGGTTACCTCCTACAACAGGGAAAGCAATGTTTAATGTAAGTGAAACAATGCTACAGTTGCTCCAAATGAAGGGTATGGGGGTCTAGCTCATGAAGATCATCATGAACACCTTTAAAATTTAGTGGCTATTTGTTGACCGTCCATCTTCAAGAATATATCACAAGAATCTATTCAACTAAGATTATTCCTATTTTCCTTACGATGGAAGCTACTTGATGGTTGGCTGAGTTGCCAAATGATTCTATCAGTTCATGGGAGGAGTTAACCAAAGCACTATCAAAGAGATTCTTTCCTCCCCCGAAGATGATAAGGCTTAGGGATACCATCCAAAACTTCAAAAGAGTGGTTGGTGAACCTGTTCATGAGATATGGCTGTGATTTGATAAGTTATTACTCCAATGTCCAACACATGGTGTCCTAGACAATTTATCTACTATAATGCTTCTATTGTGTCCTTGATTCAGTCAACAAAAGAGCTCGCTGACCAACCTATTCGCTGAAAAAGATAGGTATGTTCCACCTCATAATCATCCCAACCAAAAGAACCAGTTGGATTGAAGGGAAACCATACTAATGAAATGCTAACAAGGATCTTTAACAAGGTCGAAGGGTTCGACAAGGTGTTAAAGGATTTGAAAAATAACTTCTCCATCTTAACTCTAGTGGTTACATTTTATTCCATGTAAATCAAGTAGCTAGAGACTTAGCTGTGACAACTCTCGACCCATCTAAATCAAAGGCAAAAAGGAATGTTGCCTAGTGACACCATCCCAAATCCCAAAAATAATTGTTGAAGAGTAAGAACTGTGTCATGTCACGACATTAAATAAGGTACTTCTTGGGAAGAAACCTAAGTTTATTTTATTGCTTTCAATAATGTGTGTTGTGTGTGCAAGTTAAAATGAAATCAAAAAGTTGAAAAAGATGCATTAGGCGAAGCAAATTCCCAATTTGTGATGCACCAAAATGATTGGGTGGACATCATCATGTTCGCCTATTGAGCCAAGAATTTTGAAAAATGGTACTTTCAACTTCGGCGAACAGGGACCTAATTGACGATCCACCAACTGATATTATGCAAACTATATCGGGTCTGCAAAATTGAACGTTAGCCTTTGTTTTTATTCAAGCCTCATCGATGAGTTCAAGCTCCTTCAGCGATTTACCGAAAATGATCAGTGATGTTAGTCTCATTCCACCGAGTGCGCCTCAAATAAAAAGGCCAAGAATGTTTTCAAGTTTTAAAAAGCAACCTTTGATCTTTTTGAGCTTTGTCAAAACCCAAACTCTAAATACCCTGTCTTTCTTACTAGTCTTTCCTTACTGTTGGTGATTTTATCATTTGGAGTGTGTGTTTTCTCGAGCCTTGCGATGCCAAACCTTTCCTCCCTTCATTTTGTTGGTTGTACTTAATTGAGGTTGGTGCTTTGAAGCTTTAAGTGTTAGTTTTGCTAAAATATGATGTATATGGGTTGGGATTTGTGATAAAAAAAACTTTGTTTGTGTTATTTAAGTTGCTTGGGTATGACTTGTAACACCCCAGAAACTAGTAGGCTTAACGAGGGCTTGTCGTAAGGGTTAGAGTCATAAAATTTGATTCTAGTACTTAGAATGAAGGGTTTAGGGGTTAAACATCGAGGTACGACCCCCCAAGGACCAACCAAAGGTCATTGAGGAGGACCATAACATTGTACCCAAAATTGATCCCAAGACCTTGGCCATTATAAACCGTCCAGTTCGCGCCCATTCAGCGACATTAGTCGCACTCGCTGATCCAGTCGGCAACACGCCGAATGGTCCTTTACCTCCCTGAGTTTTACAGGACCTTCAGTCAAAGTGAAGGTCCAAATCGGCGGTTTTCATCGGGATCGCCAACATGTTCGGTGATTCGTTGTATGGAACAATTAGCTCACCAAATGCAGTCTCCACACACTCTCCACACTTTCATGTGCATTTAACACACCGTTATTTCTAAAACCATAATAAAGCAATAAAGGGTTGCCTCCCAAATAGTGCCTTAGTTAACGTCATGGCACGACACAGGTTAACACCTAAAATTCATTTGGGGTTAGCCAAAACATCACTTGGCAACCCCCTACTTTGTGGAAGATGGAGATGAGGCATCATATGACCCATAAGGTTATCGAGCAGCTGAATGGATCTGGAATGAGAACCAATCATCTATTTCATCACTTCGATGTTCTCATTCATCTCTTCCAGCACCCTATCATGCTCACTTACTTTGTTGAAAATGATTGAGAGGATTTCTTCGACACATTTACCCTCATTGTCCTTGGGCTTTCCTCGTTCATGAGAAGGGACGTATCTGTCCTTTCTTTTGCATTGGACGTCAATCTCCACTATCTTTTTGGCCAACTCATCCATTTGAGTCATCAGTGTGGCCAACATGAAGTCCTTCTCTACTTCTTGGTTTGATTCAGCCATGAAATCAAACAGGTGGGCTGCTATCGTGTAGGGCTGATGTGTAATACCACCCGAAATGAGTCGGTAAGCCAATGCTTTGTTTCCGGGACCAAGACTTCTGTAGAACCAGTCTAGGAGGACTATCTCGAGAATTTCATGAGTGGGTCATCGAATTAGAAGCGATTTAAATCTTTCCCATGCTTCATGAATCTGTTCACCTTCTAATTGTTTGAAGGTTAGAATGCCATCCCTAAACATCATTACTTCTAATGGATGAAACTCCATTTGCTCACGAGTACAACTTGACATACTCACCTTCTCTGTTTCAAAGTTCAAACAAACCAAATACAAAACTAAAAATTAAGTGATCTACAACTAAGAAAAACAAAAATTCTACTAATCTAAGAATCCTCAAATAACACCACTCCCCGGCAGCGGCGCCATTTTGATGTTTGCGTAATCAAGACACAACTTTTGATGTAAGTGTCTACGATCGTACAATAGTTTAGTAACCCAACCAAGGGTTGGGATCGTTCCCAAGGGAGTGGTTTTGCGAATTAATAGAAAAATAAAATTTAGTTCTAACTAGTCGTAGCTAAAGACATTAACGATTAAAAATATTGTGAATTAAAGGGGGACACAAGAGTGTCAATTAAAAATGGGAGGGGGGGTTGTCACTAGTAAGTAAGAACAGCAAAATAAACAAGGGTTTCTAAGTAATGAGGGGATCATTGGGATGTGACGGGAATACATGTTAAGCTAGATTATTGGGTACATGCTTTTGATAGAATATTCATAAAATAATTGTGACTAGGCTATACTTTAAAGGGGATAAGCTCTCTCTCAAGTAACTTACCCCGTTTCAAATGTGTTCCTCTCGGAAACCCATTTGCCGTATGAAGACCAGCCTATGCCTTAACCCACTCACTCTCTCAAGTTGAGTGTGTGGACATGGGACTAGGATTTACTCTCCCGAGCTGAACCTCATGTCGACCCTCTCACACTGGCCATCAATCTAGTGGTCTTAGTTTTATGACCTCTCTCTCTCGCAAGCCGAAAACACATAAATAAACTTGTATTTGCAACTAAAAATTCATTAAATCCATCCACAACCACTAAACGAAATCATATTTAAACTACGAATAGACTATCAGCAAGCAAGACCTAACAATTATCTTAACCCATATTCTCTAAATCACACCCCAAGAATTGGGGTTTTTAGCCACACATGTATAAGAGATAGAAATTTATACCGAATTGAGCTTGCATTAAACTGGGTATGAAGATTTAAGTCTTGATAAAGGCCAAAATTGAAGAATCCAAGAGATCCAAATCCAAATCTTAAAGATGAAACCCTTTGGAACTTCAAGTCTTCAAAACCCTCTCAAACTTAGAGCAAAAATATCAAAAAGTACTATTCTATATGAAAATTATAATAATTGTTCAACCTTTAAAACTACAACTCTAACTAGCATTTATAGTTTTCACAGATTTGTACTGCAGCGGATCATTCGGCGTCGTTAGTCGGAATCGCCGATCAACTTGGCGATTCACCTTTTGGTGTAGTTCATCACCGTCTTGCACCATCCTTCAGCATCGTCGTGCTTTGGGTCATTGGGTGACATGGTACTGCTTCGCGAAACTTCTCGGCGATGCACTGCCTACTCCCTTTTTCCGCCGACTTGATCCTTTCCTTCATGGCTCAGCACACTGGAAGAAAAGATGAAGTAAGACCCTTCGGCGACTCGCCAAGTGGACTCGACGATCCTCAGGCCTTCATTTCTTCGTTCTTTTCGTTCCTTTTTGCGACGTAGTGTTCATGCTTTCCTTCAAACTTCAAATACCTGAAACTTAAGGGTTTTCATCAAATATTGAGATAAAATAAGCATTTGAGGACACAATTTCTATTAAAATATAACCTTAAATGAGTCCAATTTATGGACTCATTAGTATCTAGTAGCAATATCATTATCCCATAACTATGTGCCCTCATAGGTCTTTAGCTAGTGGACCCACCTAAGATAAGTTAATGGTTATACCTTAGGTAAGTAGGATACCCTTTTCGGTGTGGGTACCATCAGATTCCATGTTTAGCTGACATGCTCTATGTCGGTTAAGGCTTACCCCTACAATGAATGATCATGAACTATGGCTTCTCAAGAAACTCTACTTAGTGTGGGTGGGAGTATGGGATCTCATTCATGCATTGTACAAGTAAGCTTTGAGAGTAGTTATGGTGTGTTCCTCTTATGTTATGAAGGTCCATGACATGATGTATGCTCAATGTGGATTGTTGCTATGAGTTGTTTTCCTTGATACGAATTATTAAAGGTGAATGTTTCCTTGTATATGAGTATTAACTAAGGATGATATCAAAGAATGGTAAGTATTATTATGGTGGCCTAAAAGTGGCACTTAGCGTCGATGGGATTATGGTATCTTATCTAGGCATTGCACAAGTATGAATTAGGGTTACTTATGAGATGATTCTATTATGCTATGATGATCTATATGTTGAATATTCTTATGACTTATGATTTTACACTAAAGTTCATGACGATTCTCAAACTTGGTAAAGTACATGATTTTCAACTAAAATGTCCTTTTTAGCATGATTTCATGATTCTATGCATGGCTATCATACTTCGTGCATTTTTGTACTAACCCATATTTTTCTACATTTTCCCCAACTGTAAGGATTGGCACTCAATTTGGTTCCCATTGTGGCTAGAGCTTGGAATTGATCATTCTCCTTGCTAGTTGGTGAGTCCTCATGATTCGAAGATGGATATTGTAGCATCTCGGAATCTGAAGTAAGTTTACTACAAAGTAAATATCTAACCCTTAAGCCATAAACGACTATATGGAGCTCTATATACCAAATTAAGGATGTTGACTGTGCTATAAAATTTTGGTATTTACGAAAATATGTCGAAAGTGTTACAAATAGTATTTGGAAAGGATAATGAAGTGTTACTCGCTACCAAGTCAATTGAAGAAACGGTTGTATTTACATAAGATCTGGTGCTTTTGTTAATGTTGTTAAAATGGATATA